>JBBPNZ010000364.1:0-21979 GCA_038091195.1 Phylloporus rhodoxanthus | reverse complement strand
GAAAGAATTTATGTAATACTGTACAGTTATTACCTAAACAACACCAAGCCTTACATCGGTCAAACGATGGTGGAAGTGATCCCACCAGCGACCAGGCGAGTGAATGCGTACAAATGCTGAATTCAATGCTGATGACGACATAGTGAGTAGAGACTGTAAATGAAGCCTCCCCACCAAGACGATGGCCACGATGGCAGGATGGCCCTGAATGATCTGCAAATGAACAGCGACGGACCACACCCAACCGATCATGGAGTACACCCAAGCTGCAGCTATTCAAGCGAACGTGCCAGCGATGCATTGAGCCCAAGGCGAGCGCAAGAAGTTGGCAGGACGAGAACGAATGGAATGGACTTTTGACGAGGTTGAAACGACGGGAGGGAATGGGGGAACGTGGGGCGCCAGATGTGTGATGAAAGCATTGAGAGACCGCCAATCGAATTGAATCTAGCACGATCTGCAAGGATGATGCACCATTCGAGTTCAGCGACGATGAAAAAAAGAACAACGGCGACAGGGAAGAGGAAACCCGAAATGATTTGCGAGACGCGTGCATGGAGATCATGCCGGACCGACCTCTGAATCCATCCGCGAATACGCTAAATGGCTGTAAATAAATCCATTGTGTCTCTCCATAAGTAGGACTTGAATCACATCGCATCGCATTGTATCTGTGTCCACATCTGGTGCGCTCCTGAAGAACGAACAATAACAAGAGATAAATGAATAAATGACAAATCATAGTGCGAGGTACCACTCGATTTCTCTTCCTTGATTGCCTTCTGCTTCTTCTCCTATGCAGATCCCAAGTACCAGCGACGGATTTGAATCAGACTGAATGAAAGAAATGGAAAAATCAATGTGGGCAGTGTCTTCGAGCGCAATTGAAAAAAACGGCTAAATAACAAACAGATTAGAGACAATGGGAGTCAAACTTGTCCGAAACGAAATGAAGGGTCTGTCCTAAACACGGAATATGGCAAACCAGAATGCCAGATGAAATATGGGGTGATGAGAATTACGGCGAATGAAGTACGAAGACGAATGAGGTGGGTGCAACCACCTCTCAAATGGTACAAAATGACAAACCAGAAGACAGCGAATCCGTCGAGTCTGTGATGAAGACAGGTGAAAGATGAAGAGCGGGTTGACGAAATGAAGCGAAATATATCTTTTCAAGAAGGTAAATCAACAAAAGGAATAGAACGAGGTGTGAAAATAAAACATGTGTGCTCTCCCACTGCTTGCTTGATTTATTTAGTCATTATTTACTCCCTTTTCATGTGTTGGTGTACAAATGGAAGGGAACCGGAAAGGTCAAGTATCTACTCCTTGCTGCTCACATGGATGTCGTCCTGTCAACCCGGACGCTTATGATGATTGGATTCATCCACCGTATTATGACAGAGAATGGATCTGGGAAGAGGAAGCTGTGGTGACAACTTTGAGCTCCACTCAATGCAATTTTGTAAGTGGGGGTCATCTGGCTGTCATTTGTGTGATGACCTGATGCCATTGAAACATGGATTCATACCTTCTAGTATGGTTCTCTTGGCCCTTGGGAGTGACAAGGAAAGCAGGGGCCATAGAATGTTGACCATCTTCACAATCCCTTCCTGAGTTGCAGGCATAGCTCAGATTGGATTGGCCCAAGCAAGGCCTTAGTTCTATGTTACCATGTAAATTTACTAATCTGAGTCGGGGACTTGGTGCTTTTGCGCCATTACCGATACGGATATAGTCAGCTCACTCCCATCCCTAGATCACCTCAGCTACTAAGCCACCCTTGGCACCACTTTTTCTTGGGAGGAAGTCTCTTACAGACCCATTTCACTGTACATAGATAATGTATCTCTGAGAGGGAGCCTCCCCAAAGCTTGTCCCATACACAACCCAATTCTGTCTTGGTGTTGTCCAGATGATGTCTCCATGCACCACCCATGAGCCTCTGCAGATGTGTTTTCAGAACTCGACATTGTCACTCAAAGGTGTTGCATTGCTTTGTTTGTCATCACCGTTGCTCACCATTTTTGGCAACACGCGATCATGTTTTTGGGACTCTTTGTCGACCTCCATGTTTGAGATTCCTTTGTTCTGTTTGTCTTCATTATTGTTTTGTTTGTCGCCTTTGTTGTCCCTTTTTTTTTTACGATGAGTCTCTGCAATTACGTTTTCGGGACTCTTTGTCGGCCTCTGCACAGTTGCGTTTGTTTCGGCATTCGTTTGTTCTGTTTGTCTTCGGTGTTGTCAACCTTCGTTACCTATTATGTTCTTGGGACTCACTATCACTCCCCTTAGGTATGACCACATCGACCTCGGACTTGTGCACAACGATGCACGGTCTGCGCGCTGCGCCCTTACCGCCACCGTGCCACCTGCGGTGCGGCGTGAACGACGACTACGCACGCCCTTGCCACCACCATCCATCCATGACAACAACACCACACCCTTGCCACCTCCACGACAATGATGACGTGCCTGTGCCACCAGCCCGGTGCAATGTGCATGAGGACGACGTCATTACGCACTTGCCACCTCCACGGCAACAACCCGCCCCCACCTCCACGACGACTTCTCACGCCCATGCCACCAGCGCAACGCGACGTGCGTGACGATGATGTCATCACGCCCTGCCTCCACGACGACAACTCCCCCCCACCTCCACGACGACGACAACGACACCCCTGTGCCACCAGTGTGGTGCGACGTGCGAGACGACCCTCGCCACCTTCACGATGACGATGTCATCACGCCCTGCCTCCACGATGACAGCTCGCCCCCACCTCCGCGACGACGCCGACGCACCCGTGCCACACGTGCGTGACGACAATGTCATCACGCTCTGCCTCGACGACAACTCGCCCCCACCTCCACTATGACAACAACGACGCGCCAGTGCCACCAGCGCAGTGCAACGTGCGTGACGAAGACGCCATTACACCCTTGCTACCTCCACGACGACGAGACTTGTGATGAAGGAGCATAACATTGCTGCCATGCGGCAGAATACAATATTCCTTTACCAATCTTAAGCAACAATGTAGCCATTTCTACAACTATATACACCGTTAATTGCTTGTTCTTGAACCTCACAATGAGTAAATATCTATTTACATCAATTTCCAGGTGGGGGCGGCACAATGTTGGGAATCATGTCCACCCCGAAATTAAGGTGACCATAGTTGATCCATAGCCAGAACATCTGTAGGTGCTGCATACAGGTCAGCCGGTCTCCAGTCTTTAGTTGAGATGACACACCCGGCGGAGATCATCCATCCTGCGCTCAATTTCTTGCCACTGCGTATGATCCAGTGCTACCTGCCGCGGTACATCAGGGAACAACCATTCCCTAAGTGGCCACCTCCGGTTGAATTCGAGTATCATTTCATGAAAAATTCGCGACACTCTTGTGTGTCGTCAAACAACCAACAACCTCTGGCGTAAAACCGTTGGACGGCCCATGCTAATTGGCAGGCCCAAAAGGGGAATGGGTCCACGTTGCGCATTGCGCAAACGGTATCGCGAAAGTGGTCAGTTGGGACCTTAACAACGTTGGTTACACTCCAAGACAATGAGCTGCCGAGATACTGACTTACGTTGGACGCGGGCATGCTCCCGGGGGGTAGGAGTGAGGGAGCGAGACTGGGAGTGATGTGGCTTTTCTATTGCACAAAAACCTTAATGAGGAGACATGTACATCACTTGTGGATGTGGTGCAACGAAGAGCTGAATGCGAATCCCGCGGCAACTTGCCGCTGAGAACTCGTCAAACCCTCCTGGTCGTCCTGCAAAAAACCCATGCATCATCAAGTATGATGGTCACTGGGAAGAACAGTACCTTTGGCATCACGTATACCGCGCTCAGCATGACAGTATATCTGTGCAAATCACGGTGCACATGTTGCTGTCTGTGCACCCCAGGACAACACTATGCCAGGTGGAAGGACTAGGCTATGTGTCAAGTGAAATCCACCACTGCTGTCCCAGGTTTATAGTGCTGTAAAGACATACCTCATTATATGCTAATATTGTGTCACTGCACGATACGTCCTTGACATGGCGATGCAGACGCGCTCAGTGCGTCGTGCGAGTGCTGCGGATGATGACTAAGTCCATACTGTTTTAGGACATTATGGCACAGTTGGGGGGACCGGGACCCCTTTGGGGTCCCGGTCGTTAGCCTGTGTGCAAGGAGGGATGCTCGGGCTGTCGAGCACCACTTGCTCATCCGTCGGGCACCCCTCTCTAAGGATCAGGGTTGGGCGGCCGTTGCCCTAAGGCAATGGTCTACAGTATGAGCAGAGGTGGGTAGATGAAGTGGGAGGGTGCGGTTTCGAGCCTGTGAAAGCGCTCGTCAGGGGACTACAGCTGCCCCTACCGCTTGCCTTTCCGAGACCGTTTAGGGTACCAGCTACCAGTCTTAAGCCCTATTGATGGAGTTGGCCAGTCCGACACCACAGAGGTGCTAGTGACATGTGGGGGAGGGCGCGACCACAGATAGACTGGTTGCAATTGGGGGATACCGCGAGTGGGGGGGGAGGAAGCTTCTCGCTCGGGAGAAGGCCCAATATACCTGGGCCAGGCTGGGTACATTCCCACAGGCGACACGAGCAGGAGAGGCCCTTTCGGGGTACTTGCCGGCATTTGATCGCTGCCATGTGGTCCCCACGGTGGAGCCAACCACCGTGGGATCGCTCCTCGCCTTCCAGCATTGAGAGCGGAATCGATAAGCGACACAGAGATGATTCAAGCAACAGCGAAATGTTATTATTATTAGACTACCATCAAAAAGGGTTGTACGAAATCAATAAACGAACGGAGAGATCAAGATGCCAGTCAGTCATAATCGACGGAGTTACGGGGCTGAGAACCATGGCGCTGACGGGACGAGTCTGCTGAAGGGGGGTGGAGACTGGATGAACTGTGCTGCAGTCTAAAATTGTCCATGCGATTTGGGTATGGGGGCATGCTCTCCCTCATGCCTTGGTAACCTCCTGGACCTCCAGCATGAAACCCACCAAACGTGCCACGGGGGTTGCCACAATAGAAATCGTCTTGATAGACACCACCATCAGCATATGACATCCCTCTGCGCATGTCGCCCATACCGTGTTGAGTGGGAGCCATCATTCCCACGCCGCCCGCAGCCGGAGGATAGTGGAAATATTGCAACGATGGTCGAAATGCGCCATGAGGGGGATAACCCGGACCGACGTATCCATTTTCAGTCGGATACATATCCTCACGGACAAGCGCGGGCTTAGGGGGAAGCGGGGGAGGAGCAGGGGGCAGCTGAGGATAGGGTATGGGCACAACAGATGTCGGCGGACATCCATTCTCCATTGGGTTCACATCCTCATGGGCGAGAGCTGGCTGAGAGGGAAGTTGAGGAAGAGCACAAAGCGGCTGAGGATGGAGCACTGGGAGAACAGATGTCAACGTAGATGACACACTAGGTGTCACAGATGTGGCGGGGAGGGAAGGCGAGGTTTCTGTAATGGCAGGATCATCAGTAATGTGCTCTGGTGCCTGAGCAGGGAGGGAGGCAACAGCAGTGACCAAAGTGATGCTATCAAGTGGTTCAATCGACTCTCCAAGAGCTCTTTGAGAGCGTTTGGGGGAAGGAGATGCCGGTTCAGCGGTAGGAGCACGTAGCAGGACCTTCGGTGGATTGAGTGTGACATGTCCTTCGACCAGTGCTGAGCTTGCCAGATTGACACTTGATGAGGTGAAAACGTTCTCGGTAGACGGTCCAGGACTACCGCGCGGCCTCTGGATAGGTCTTACTGCCAGGAGGGGAGCCTCTAACTCCGAGTCAGAGGAGGCGGCGGCTTTGTGAATGACATGAGGCTTCGGATGCTTTCCTGCATTTGATCCATTCGTCCCCATGTCACGCTCCTTCCCCTTCCTGGAGACACCATCGATGGGAGCCGATTTAGCACCTGATGCATGCTTCTTGACAGCACAGGCATCTGACTCTGCAGGCGGTCCATTGGCCTTGCGTTTGCGATTGCCGACGGGGTGCAGATAATCCCCCACATCAACATCAATGACACCCTTGTCTTTGACCTCCGGAAGCTCCTCTTCGCTTGATGTAATCTCGATATAGTCGCACTTCTGCGACGGTCCCTGAGTATCCTTGGTAGCACCCGCAGACCTGAATTTCTTGACAGGACGGATTTGGACGCTAGGAGACGATCCATCACTGCTGCCGATGATCACCGGATCGTCTTCTGTGCCCCTAGAAACGGCTTTCCGTTTGATTCGTGTCGCAGCAAGGTGTGCGAGGCATGGAGGTCCTGCATAGTCTATGTATCCACGGACATACATACGCGGAGCATTCGAGAGGTCGCTTTCAGTAGGAGGTGCAGCACCAATGATGACGGGAGAGAGGGAGTCGGTGAGAGCATCTGGGATTGACAGCATTAAAGATAAATACCAAAAATATGTTGAATGACGTACTCCGTGCTTCTTTGCCAGCGAATTTGGTAATTGTAATATCACCATCAATGAGTACTTGATTAAGGCATCGACGCTCGGCCTGACTGAGATCTGCAATCCCCTTCGTACGAGCGTTGGTATTGCGGAGTTGGCCTGGCATCAACATGCCAGGAGGCCAGCCCTCTAAAACCATTCCCTGGGCTGCAAGGATACTGCGGAGGGTGGACCAAGGGAATGGGCCGCTTTTGAACTTCGTGGCGTCACCACCGGCCGATTCTGTGTCATTTTTAAATCCTGGTGAATGTGGTGGAGATCATATGACTTACGAATCAGGTGTGCAAATCCATTCTTGATAGATGTTAGAAAAGTCGCTTCCTTGTTGGAATCTGACGATTCTGCTCCAAGACCTGGCGTAGCACGTGGGATGGATGAGTCTGGCATGCGTGTTACGCGGGGCGCCAGCGTATTGTTGGGTTGCTCAGGATTGTCGATATCAATATCCATGAACACCTCGTTAACAGTCTCCAGGGAGACATGGTTGCTAGCAAGACATTAAGATCAGAAACTCAGTGTGACGACCTGACTTACTACACATGCGCTTTAAGATGCCCAATGATTGTGTTGTCATCAGCGCGGCAACGAGTCTCAAAGAACTGCAATGCCACCTTTAGCTCTACACGAGGAAATCTACATATTACCCCACCTTTTTTGCTCCAGCGGTCGTATGCACGAACCCCAGCGAGTTATCTTCATTGACAACCTTCCCGCACATGACGAGTGCCGTCTCGAAGCCATGCTTTGCTGCAGCACCCTCGAGCTACCATACCATCACCCATATGGTAATGGAAGTATTCCGACAGACTTACAATTGAGACAAGCCTCTTTCGAATTTTACCAAAGTTTTGCATCCGCTGAGCGACCGTTTGTGGCGAGGAATCGGAGGCTTCGATCAGGTCATGGAGATCAAGGATTTCCTGCCAAGTCTCATTGTTCTCCTCCTTAAACTTCGTGTAAAGCTGACGACGTGTTGCAGGAGTGACTGCATAATGTGAGCAAACCATCAGTAAAGTACTGTTCCAAACACACTTACTAGGAACATCCGGTGCGAGGGCCATCCTTCGCCGTTCTTGCTCATTGTGTTTCGTGAGGTAACTTGCATAGCGGTTCCAATAATTGATCCCATTGACGACATGACCATAGCTTTTGTGCCAGCCATCCAGGACTTGTTGCGGCGTGAGCAAAGTTTGCTCGATTGTGTTGGTGAGGACGTCTTCAAGTTGCTTGTAGGCGGAAGAGAGAACAGCATTGACGGCGGCTGTCCGATGCCTAGAGGTGGGAGTGGATGGGCCCTCTCCAGAATCCGAGAACTGAGTTGGCGAGAGTAAATCAATAGGAGCAGGATGTGTGTCGATGTCGGTGATAGGAGGGGCAACCTGTGAAGGAGTTGGTGGAATTACGACTGTGGTAGGGACGACAAGCTGAGTAGACCTCATAGCAATGGGATTACCGCTCTCGCCATAGTCGACAGCAATGCTGGTGGAGGGGCGATCCTCCAACTGAGGGCAAGGGACGGCGGAAGAACCTTGAGTGGCATCGGCAACGCTGGTGGAGGGGCGATCCTCCAACTGAGGGCAAGGGACGATGGAAGAACTTCAAGTGGTGATGAAGGTTGGTTCCTCGAGAATGCAAGGATCGATAGTTGAATCCTCACTCGCCGATAGAGGGGCTTGAGTGGCTGAATTATTGACGCTAGAAGAACCGTTCGTGGCTTCGGGCAGTGAGGCACCCTCTCCCAATTGAGCTCGGCGTGTCTCTGCCTGTTGGATGAGTCCAGTATCGCGGGCAGTTGGTTTAATGCGTTGGCGAAGTCGAGTAGGGGTCTCATACGGCATTGGTGAAGGCTGACGAGGGCCTCCGCCAATCTGATTTGGAAGACACAAGTTGTCAGTGCCTTTGATCGATGGTGGTTCTGCCGTGATTGGCGGCAGCATGGGGGATTTTGATTTGTGGCATGATTGGTGTGGCATTTCTCCAAAAAAGTCAACACAGCATTGCAAAAATGAACAGATGAACATACCAAGACTGTGATGATTGCAACAAAGGATGAAAAAGAGAAGAAATAACCTATGAAACTATCAGCTCGCATATGTGACATCAGAATAAACCACTCACTGGAAGTAACAAGAGTCGAAGCGATGTCAACAAGATTGGGAAACAAGAAGGGCAAATAACCTGTGAAGCCATCAACTCGTGTATGTGTCACCGGAAGAAACAACCTACTGGAAGCAACAAGAGATGAAACAATGTCGACAAGACTGGGAAACAAGAGAAAAGTTTAACGTGAGTTAGCGATGTTGTCAGATGGACTTTTGGAGAGTGACTAACGAAAAAGGTGGGACAGAAGGATTTTAAGAGTAGAGGTACCAGGGAGGCTTGCGGATGACCATTGGACGCAGTGGAGAGGGCGAACAGACAACATCGACTGGCTTCAGTGTCCTCTTTATGCCTCCACTTGGACTCTATGAAGCCTCTGAACCCGAGGACGTGGTGGGGATTCGCCATCGGGTGGTTCTTCTGTTGGGGGAAGACAGAACACCAGCTGGCGTGTTGCTGTACCAATAATTTAGATCTGCACGTGTACGATCGCTTAGTCATGACTCACGAACTGAGCGAGCACTGGTTTGTCCTACTCAATAGGCTGTTCATCTTATCTGTGGGTCCAGACGCAATATCCTGGTGGACTCATCTAACAATATAAGCCAACTCAGATCTCCAGCGTCATTGCCTGAGGAATTTCGGTAGCACTCACCTGCTGGGCAGAGTGACAAAGCGCCATATCGCTCGCGTTTCTCCTTGTGCCTTCCATCGCCATGGCGAGTTTGTGAAGCAATTGGTTTGGAGGCGAATCACATCAGTGGCATAGAAGGCGTCTTCTTAAGTTGATATGCTGGGCATGCAGTAACATGGATAAGTAGCAGCGAACTAGACAGTTAATTCACCTCCCCATGACAACCCCCCAGCCTGACTGTGTTTTCTTCCTCTCCCCAAAAACCTATGCAAGGGTGCGTGCATTCCACGTCGCGCTGGACGCCTTCACCATAGAATTAGTTGACAGTCTGGTCGACCCAGCCCACAGGGCGTTCCACCCACCTGGAGCATGCTTCACCATAATGGATGCCCCAGCCTGTCGTACCCACCCTGCCGTTCGGAATGGAGAAGCCAGTGAAGTGGTCTTGATCCATGAGCAGGCTGTGAGGATGAGCGGAATGAATGAGCGTAAATTCATCATCGCTCCGGTTTGTCCCGAAGGTGGAGGCGCACTACTCCCCATCACGAAAGAGGATATCGATGTTTTTGCTCTGTTGGTTGCAAAGTAAGTGTATAGTTCAATGGCTGAAGCCCGAAAATGAACTCACTGCTATCCTTTGACAGGTGAGCTGTAGACGAAGGGCTGCTTGTCACTTCATACGAGTCGATCGATTTCAAGCTTGTCTGAATGAGGCGGACATATGCTCATGTGTTTGCATGTATTTGGTGCGGAAGATGATCGCTTGATGTACCTTTGGATTAGTGCTGCATAGATACACGATATGGTAATCATCACTGCATGAACAACAACCAAAAAAGCATCAAGTGTTTGAATGTGTACATTCGGGCTAGTACATTGGGTAGACACCCAATATGGTAATCATCACCCCATGAACAGCAACCAAGAAAAAAATGCCTCCGCAGCGTCCGCGTGTGATGAGGTAGAGCTTCGGTGGGTCAGACGTGGGGGCGTCTCCCAAGTCGGCAAGGGTATCAACGAGCTGACTAGAGCACGATGGGTTGGTGTTTTCCAAGGCGGTAAGGCTGTCGACGAGTTGACTAGCGACGTGAGCTAGACAGGGAACACATATGTATGAACGCACCTTTTTTGTTCCAGGCGTCATATGCACAAATCCGGCCTCAATCAAGTCATGGAGTGACTGCAGTGTGAGCGATCATTCGCAAAGTACGGGTCCCCCCAAAAAACTTACTAGGAACATCGGGTGCAAGGGACAGCCTTCGCTGCTCTTGTTCATCATGTAACTGGCATACAGAACGTATCAGTGACTAACCCTGGTCCATGCCATTAGGTGCTTGCCTGTGTAATGAAAATAGGCCCGCCAACTATTCTACCCATGGGCCTGGACATGATAGCCGGGCGGGCATAAGGGCCAAGCTTTGAGGGCAAATCACCGATATGATTCGGACATTGCATAAGAGGAGTCTTCTCGAGTCGATGTGCTGGGTAGACAGTGATACAGATAAATACCAATGGAAGAGATGCTTACAGCAAATTCAACTCTCTATGACGACCCCCAAGCCTGACTGTGTCTTCTTCCTTTCTCCAAAAGCCTATGCAAGGGCACGCGCATTCCACGTCACGCAGGAAGACTTCACCATAGAATTGGTTGACGGCTTGCTCAACGAACTCCACGGACGGTCCTGTCTACCTGGAGAATACTTCACCATAATGGACACATTAGATTGTCGCATTCACTCTGCTGTTCAGAACGGAGATGCCGTGGAGGTAGTCTTGGTCCATGAGCGAGATGTGAAGATGAGCGGAATGAGTGGACAAAAATTCATTGTTGCTCTGGTTTGTGCCAGAGGTGGAGGCGCACCGATCCCCATCACGAAAGAGGATGTCGACATTTTTGCCCAGTTGGTTGCAAAGTAAGCTTGCCGTTGGAAGTGTGAACGTGAACTTACTGCCATGTGTTGACAGGTGGGCTCTTGAAGAAGGGCTGGCTGTCGCTTCGTACAAGTCGATGGATTTCGATCTGCTATGATCTATCCTGGGTGAGCCGCGGTCGCATGTTCACGTAATGGGTGCGGAAGATGATCAATGATCATGTATATAATTTCACACCTTCGATGCCTCATGTAAACATGATATGAGAATTAGCAACCAAAGAAGCGTCAATTGATGTTCGAAACTACTATCTATTTAGCTTGCACCCAGCACGCCTCGCCGTTGTCAATACATTCATGAAGAAGAAGTAGAGCTTCCTCCATGCTAGCTACTTTGATACATACAGCATTTTTCACTGACGAGACGTGAGGCGCTGCCCGAGGCCTACTCACAACTTAGAGTTAGTGTAATGAAGCTTACAGTCGGCACGCGCTTACCATGAGGCAAAAATGCCTACACGGAGTCCACGGGTGATGAGGTAGAGCTGCCCCATGGCACCCTGTTCCGGGAGATCGAATAGGAAGTCGTTGTACATGGCTTGCACTCGACCATCCAACGTAAGTTCCCCTGGTAGAAAAAGACCAAATGGGCCGTTGGGGTTGAAATTAGCTGCTGCTGACCTGCACAAATTTTCATTTACCCTCCTTGTCGTCATGGGGGAAGGTGCCCTGGGCTGGGGACGAGGAGAATTCGGAGGAGTCGGAGGGTCAGACGTCACCGACATGTCACCCAAGTTGGCAAGGCTGTCGACTGGCAGATTAGGGCCCAACTGGTTGGTGCTCTCCAAGTCAGTGAGACTATCGACGAGTTGACTGGCAACGTCCGTAGACTCTCCCAGAAGCTGATGCATCTGGCACATGAGCTCTGTCAATAGTTAGAGCGCCTGCTTTGGACAGGAAAAGTGAGACGACGAACTTATCGATATGGCAAGCCTTAGAAGTGTCGATGATCGTGCATGTGACTGAAGTGCTGATGATAGCCCATGAGACTGAAGCGTCGATGACTGAGACTCCACATCGGACTCGGAGGACATCACGAGTTGAAATTTTGAGGTGGGCTGAAGAGTTTTGAAGGTGGGGACTTTGGATAGCGTCCATCGTATTAATACCGCAGGGCAGAGTACTTGTAGACGGCGAATCCCTGTCACAAGTGGTGGCGCAGGATCCTCACTGTTGCCGAGCCAATCAGGTGAAGAATAATGGTCCTACTGAATAGCAGTTGGGGTTGCAGTCGGATCCCCATTGCCACCGAGCCAATCAGGTCAGGAATAATGGTCCTACTGAATGACATAGAACGTCGTTTGTACAATTCTCCATGCACTGATCATGATGCAAGACTAGGGACATGTTGACTATACTAGCAAACTGCCAGAATGACGAGAATCGGCCAAAGTATGTAGCATACACAGCAACACATTTAGAAAGACAGTGACGGACACTGCTTAGTACATATCTACTTCATATGGGTCGACGAGCAAAATATCTTACCCTCAAAGAAAAACAGGTTGCTCGCCACACTCAACGCACGAACTATGCTCAGACATCAAAGTGAGGCATACCTATTAGTATCTAATCGACTCGTACTTATGCCTATCCTACCGTAATGTGCAGAGGTCGCCAGCAGCGCACTGCACAGAATCACGCAGCATATGTTAAGCGTCAAGCTCAAGTAGACATTGCTGATGCTCAGACACCGGAGTAAGTGATGATCGGGTGTATCCATCCCATTATCTGACCATATCTAATCAACTACAGAGTCCCAAATCGTCTTCCACCCTCTCTGATAGCACTTGCCAGGATACCTCTTCTGGACTCACGCTTATTTCACTTGGCAGCCCACAGTGCAGACGAGGTAGACGAATCAGAGCTCGTTCATTGGGATAAGGACCCATCTTATTCGCAACCCGAGCCAGCTGACACCCCAGAAGAGGAGCGGTTCACAAGGAACCTCATGGACGTCATGTTTGGCAGATGGACTCGTCTAGAGATTGAAGCGAGGGCTCACCACGAACAAAGATATCATACGGGGGAAAGGGAAGAGCTTGTATTGGACCTCCGTAAGGCCACCGCTAAGGTGTTTGTTCAATGGGAACAACTTAACATCCTTATCATCACATGCAAGGCGCGGAGGCACAAAGAGGTGGCCAGGAGTTTATTGCAGTGGCGAGCCAGGATCATATATTTTTATCACATCGAAGCTGCTATGATAGACAACAGTGATAATCCTTATTAGTTGACTACTGAACAGGGAGCGATAGCACCAGTGCTTCTAAGTACTGGTGAAAATGTGATATGTTTCCCTCATCGAGTCCCGTGACATCATAACCGCGCAATACGGCTGCAACACTGGCTAAAAGCCAGATGCCACAGTCGTAACCATTCGTTTGCAATGGGACCATCTAGAGTGAAAGTCATTGGAGTTTCGCCAGGAATAGAAGGGAGCGTACCCTTAGTGGGCGTGCTGTCCATGGCCGCCTATCGATCTGCACCTCTGGGAATTTCTGTTTCACAATCGACATCAATCGAGTGATGAGTTCCATAACATCCTGCAAATATCCATGTAAGGAGAGTATTAGATACACATGTCAGTACATACCTGAACATCACTTTTCCATGGCTTCTGTTCGCCCAGACTGTCAAAAAGTCGGAGTTCCCGACAGGATAGATGCGCAAAACAGAGGACCCAATGAGCTGATGAAGGTCAATGAATGGGAATAATCCAAGTGGTTTTCTTCCAGAAGTTTGTGTATGCAGTGGATTTCCAGAGTATGTGGTCACTGGCGTGGTATCAAATATGAGTCAGGTGGTGAGTCGAGAACGCGGCGAAGTCATGAGTTCCAGGGATGTTGAGCGCGGAGAAGAGTAGCGGAATGCACCCATTGATACACACGTCGTTGATGCACGCTGTAGGTGAGTTCAGCCGCGATATGTCCGGATTTTCGAATAGAAGGCTTGGGAATCCGTCGGTGGCGGAGCGCTTCCTCTCAGTGGCGTGACCGGTCACTATCGGGATATGGCCTCGTGGAATGGGGAGGGTCGGATCCATTTTCAAGCCCTGTTGATGTCAAACAAGACCACACGCGAAGAAGGCAAACCATACCTTCGGTACTTCCCAAATAATTCTAAACTGAGGAACTTCCTCATTGGTGTCTTCGTGGATATCGTTCTCGCCCGAACTTGGTGCCGTTAGGTAGTCAACGAAAATGGCATCTCCTGGTTCGATGCCTCTTTCTATTTCCGAGCCTCTGAGAAGGCTGTTATCGCAAATGTTTTTCTCCTCGGGCGCCTCATCCAGAGCCTCGACAATGGTTGGATTCAGCCACAACAGGGTGATTTCAGCGGCGGAGCCAGACAGAGTGAGCGCCAGTGACCTCGCTTCCTTGATTTGACTATCAAATCGTGCCTTTAAAGCCAATGGGTTCGACCATGTCGATGCTAAAGTCAAAAGCTGTTCACGCTGCTGCTGTAATGCGAAGTAGAATATTTCATCTAATTTTTATCAGTCATTAGCTTGTTCCGTTGAGTCGAGATGACATACTTTCTTCAGTGCGCAATGCGAGCTCCACTGAGGCAAGTTCGGCACCATACCAGCGACAGAGATTATCAGCTTCCATACCCAAACGACGGCGCTCTTCTAAGCATCGATTGTGCTTGAGCATCGCGTGGATCCCATCGGGAACATCTTGGTCATCTATCCATTGTGGGATTTCTCCTACAGACAGCGAGATCCACACGTCCTCCATCAAAGATTGGTGGTTGCATAGGTCATTAAGTTTAGTCGGCAGGGGTGTCGGGAGCGGAATGGATGATGTTGGATCGTAAAGCCCTTCCAGTTGCTCGCAATACGAATTGAACTTACGGATGGTGCTCATGAGTGCGGGCTGTCGTTTTGCGATCACCTTCCGTGTTTGTTGATGAAGTTTAGTTCCTGAAACAATTTGCAACGAGATCAGAAGACTCGTGATACAACACACCTAATGCTTGCTGTGCTCCACCAACCGCCTGATCGAGTTTATCCCATTCAAAGAAGCTGCCAATGGCCTGTTTTCTGATGTTGATTTTCAAGTCCCGCGCCAAGAGGAGAATTCATACGAAACCGAGGCTGACACCTTTGAGTTCGGGGAACTGGTCACGTACATTAAGCGATGCGTAGAGAGCATCCACCTTTGTCATCAAGCGGTCATGTGTTCGTTCCAGACTGCCCAGTGCGTCCAGCGTGTCTTCAGAGATGTCCTCCTTCCCTATTGCAGTTTTCGCGCTCTGAATGGCCCTGACAGTGGTGTCAATGTCAGCTTGAAGCGTCAAAACAGCATCCAGTTCTTTTTTTAGGCACGCTGGTGCATCTGGTAACCATAGTCACAAGCAGCCTAAAAAGCCAGGGATAAAGGAGTGGCGTACGAGCTCGAATTGACAGTTGGGACTCCTTCTGAGAAGCCCATTGGGTCGCAAGCTCCTCGACGGGGACTCCACAGTCCTCAATCTGATCTTGTGCCACCTTGCCTTGCTCTTGCACTCCGCGGCGAAGCCTTTGTCTAACCCACTCCCCCAGGTCATCTCGCATCTCCGCACCGATTGCCATAGCTTGACGATTGATTAACCAAATTCATCGCTGTCACTAATTTAGTCAAGTTAGTATCAAGTGTGTCAACATCGCAGATCTTACCGAAGAGGAGCATTCGATTCCAATCAATTTAATCAGATGCGACCAAAGACGTTCAGTGCCTTCGCCGTCTGAGAGGCCTAGACCGACCACCATGCGCGGATTGTACGTAAGTTGGCAAGCCCACTCATGACCATATGCATACATTGCGGTTGTAGCGAAACGGAGGCGCGACACAATGCCTCGGGAGAAAATATCATACTGAAATTATTAGTATCATGCCGTGGCAACGAACGAACGACATACCATTGAAAGAGACCTTTCAACGACATATCCGATATCATATAGGATGACTACAGTGGCCTGGGACAGCAACAGAGCAAAGAGATGGCTGATGAGTGCTAAGACATACTTTTGTTGCTCTCCAGGTGAGTCTATGTTTGCGAAGAACAGTGGTATGTCGTGGCGGCAGATCAGGGCCATGAGACCCGTGTCATCGAAGCTGTCCATGGAAGCCTTCTGCTTCTTCCCATCGGCAGCTTCGTAAGAGGCTTCGCAAGAGTCAATCGCATCGTCAGGCACAACCGGCTCGCGAGTTTTGTGCGGTTTCTTTCTCTGCCTCTCGACATGAGCGCCCATTTCATCGACCTGCCGTTTTGAAAGGAAGTATGCTGGATCATAAAACGATGGGCTATCACCTGCAGACCTGCGATGACGGTGATGGAAATTGCCATCTGTGGCAACATGGATATCACCGCCATCAGCGATTGACCTTCCAAAAATGGTTCCTTTGAAGCAAGCGGGACATCGTCGGACGAGAATCGACGCACAGTTTCCAGGGGTAAGTAATTGCTTGGAAGAGGCGAAAATATCGGGGATGGAAGAGGGCGTAGAAGTGTTGGGCACGGACATTGTGGGAGAGGGGTTGTGAGATGTCATGGGTTGTAAATGCCGAATAGGTGTGCGGGGTGTTGCAGTCGGTGTTGTGAGAGAGGGGTTGTGGGGCGTCATGGGTTGTAAATGCCGGATAGGTGTGCAGGGTGTTGAAGTCGGTGTGGTCGGGAGGGCACGGGCTTTGGCAATCCTTATACGATCACGACAGACTTGGAGTGTGGCCTCAATTCTCTGGTCCACCTCCACTTGGAGTATGTCATACCACTGAACGGCCGCCCCCAGACTGCGTCGAAAAGGTTCCTGGATCACCGTTCCCTGTCTTTCGGTTACAACCAGTCTAAGAAGCGAAAGACAGACACTTACGTTCTTATTAACCATCCGAAACCCACGCCGAACATAGTGGGTATGTAACGCGGAAGCAAGTGCGTTGACAGCATCGCATGACCGCTCAAAGAGCGCTCGATAGAATGCCAGTAACTCAACAGACACAGCCATACAAGGCTGAGATGGAGCAGTGGGGAAAAAACTGAAATGAAGAAGCACCTGAGCCGTGGTTGCGCACTCACAGCTCGTGACATCAATATGAGCAAAATCTAGATGACATCAAAGATTGAATTAAACTGGGATGACAGAAACTTACGGTCAAAATGGAGATCATGTAGTTTAGTAGACTTGCGCAAGCAGTCGCCAGTTTTGCAGAGGGAGATGGACTGTGGGATTGGCGGAAGCAGTTTCCCAAGTGTTCTGGACATATAATGGAGGTGGGGCGAAACAAGAGTCGGAATAAGTTCCTTCCAGTTTGCATACAAACGTTCAGCGGGAGCATCAGGAAGGATATGTCGGGACGACTTTGTAACTTGCGTTTCAGATCCATGGCTCAGATCGTGAGTTTCCTCGACGGCCTGTTCGTGAGCGTCCTTGACGATCGGCTCTGGTTCGCCATCACTAGGAACGTAGTCGTCGTCCCCAGGATCGAGGTCCGCAGTGAAGTCGTTGATGTCCGCGTCCAAGGCATCATTGGCCAGGGCATCGTTACTAGGCTCTTCGACGGCGTCTGTATTTTGTTTTTGGAGTTGTTTGAGTCGTTCCAATAAGCATTGACGTTTGAAGGCTTGTCCAGGGATCTCCACGAGCCTCTGCGTCTGAGTCTTATCTCTGGGACGCTTTGGACTCTCGAAATGTTTGCCAAGGCCATGCAATGCAATCTGGGCACGTCGAGCGCCAGCCTTGGGCGGCATGCTGGGTGTGTTGTGGGACAAAAGGCACAGTAACACGTGGCTGTGTGGAGCGAGTGGAGCGAGCTGCATAGCGCATCGGGGCTGCCCATGGAGGTCCGTGAGGAGTGGAGGTGCGCATAGCCGAGAAGCAAAGCAGGTGCTTGTGGAGGTCTAATGAGGTCTTGGAGGTCTGACGAGGTCTGCGGGGACTGCGGGGAGCGATGGAAGGTGCACAAGAGGCGCTGTGACTGGAGGTCTGTGTGAGGCCTAATGAGGCACGCGACACGAAGGGCTGGACGAGACGTACTCATGGAGGTCTATGTGAGGTCTAATGAGGCACGCAAGGAGCGACGCGAAGACCTGGACGAGCTTCCTGGAAAGATTCGCAGGGGGAGCCTCTCGAGAGGTGTGGTCTCTCAGATGTATTGCTGCCTACATCGGAAATGGGTCTCACAGATCACTATTGCTCCCGAAAAGTGCTGCCTGAGGTGTACTAAGCTTCGAGATGCGCACCGGCATGTTACAATCATGATGTAAGCATCATGATCCTACCAATTCCTACGATGACAGCCTGATCATCAATCACCATTGTTCTTGATGTAGTATTGGATAGCATCGTAGGACGGTCTCTGCTGACTCTCCGGCAGTTTAATTTTCTACTGAAATTGACTTGGTACCTTCGCAATTCGAGCCGTCGCATGCTGCAAAGAAATGGCCCGTCCTGCAAAATATGATGGACTTGGGTACGACAGTGGTAGTACAAAAATGCTCATGTTCATCCTCATGCATTATCTCCACTGACCGTTTGATCATCCGTATGGCAGTGTACGCCACAAGTTTCTTGATTGAACTAGGTGGAGTGTGAAGAAGCTGCTGTCAGTGAATCCAACGAAATGCTTGTGCGAGGATGGGACGAGCCATGCTTTTAATCAATTTTGTCCCCAGGTGCCGACTCGTTGGACAGGAGACGATGCATTGACATAGAACTGGCTTGGGGCCCTTCGACGGGCCGATTCAGACCTAGCCTCTAAAATTGATCTATGTACCTGGGATGCACCCAAGCAAGACGAAGACCATGTGTTGTCATCCTAGCCACACATCAGATCAGGCGCACTCGCGTCCTAGAACTCAGACTGGCACTATCTGACACTGCCCTAGCAAGCACGTAATCTCCACTTCGTGTGCATGACAGAACGCTGGAAACTATCTTTCCTTCTCCTGATGATCAGTGGTCTAGCTATTTATTGAACCATGAGATAGGCTGTTGTCAGGCATGTTACGCATGAGTCGGAAGATCCTTGAGCCAATGCGCTGTCAAAAGATGAGACTTTTTGAGATCCATCGCCGTTATCTGGGGACCAATCCTGCAGGTTCCAGATCTCTGTCCCCACCTTTGATCATAATCCAGTGTGCAACTTTGCAACGGATCAACTTCTGATGCAATCTACATTCTGGCACAGCATTACTTGGTGCGCTCTACTATCTTAATTATCTACGGCAGTTGGATCATCAGTGCGCTCTTTTGAGTGATCATCTCTTAAATCACCCCTTTGACATTGCCAACTTCATGACTTCCCCTCTCCAGCAAGTTGTTGCAGGCATCCAGGCAAATGACTATGTGTCTTGTACTTGATGTTGTTCCACTTTCTGTCCATAGAGCTTACTACTCCTTCTAGTTGCAGTCATTGCCACTGTCTCATATGATTATGGTAAGCAATAGACATGTTTCCTCACATAGTTTCTTCAGGTTGACAATTGTGAAACATTACCAGTCCTTACATTCTCAGATGAGGTATACTTTACATTCATTCTTGCCATATCCATGTCTCAATCACTGACAATTCTTAGATAGAATACATTTGGGTAATTTGACCCTGCTTTTAACTCAGGACCTCAGTCAATCATATAATTGCAGAACCAGCCCTGGACATTTGTGTCTACATTGTTTGTCCTGGTATGTGCCACATTCCAACATCTATGATGTCAATCAAAACTAAGGAATGCTGTTAAATATCCAGGCTTGCTATTTTGGGTTGTGCTATACAATGTATGTGTATGTTTCCTACAATATATGTATTAATTGATTCTGAACTTGTGCATTAGATTCAGCTCCATTTGTATGTGTGGAAGTTGAACCCAAGGCGCTAGTTTGATGACCTGACCTGACCTGATCACAGTTGGCACATCTTTTCTTCCTGGCCCTGCAAAGGTATGTATTCCTCTATATCACTAGTGATCAATGAGGGTACTTACAAATCTTAACTACTTTAGCTGTGAGTGTCTACACTCCATTGCTATACTGGTTGATATATTGAAGCAAACTGATCACATGTAAATAGATGTGAGTGTCATCTGTGTGATTCCAATGCTTATACTGAGCAGGATAACTTTTTTAAGGTGAAACAAGTATAGTTATTGCCATCTGGAGCATCTGGATCTTTACTTGTGCAGCAGAATGTGTTACGCGTAGCGTAAACAATGGACAAAGCTCCTAATAAGCTCGAGTGATACTCACGAAGAGACCAACTCAAGAGACTTAAAGAGGAGGACGAGGATCGGTCAAAGAGGAGAGTCTTTGAGCGAGACGAGGGCAAAGGTTATATCAAGGGGATTCCTTGATATTGAGACTAAGGTTGAGTTGTGCAACGATAGTTGCTCAAGAGGAGTTATGAGTACGCTAGTATTGCGCAGTTCAAGACTAGAGTACAAGTGAAGTAGACGACGAGTATTTATACTCCTAACACCTTGCGCACGGACCCAGGAATCAAAAGGGAAATAGAACTAGAAAAGGAAAGGAACATCGAGGAATGTCAAGGAATACGGGCAGAGTTACCCATCGTGAGAGACATGGGCAAAGGGTGAGACGAAAGGGGAAGAAGAAGTACACAGGAGTCGGATGAGTCGAAAAGAAGTAGGTCCGGTGATCAAAAGAAAAGCAGAGTACAAGTAGAAGTGATCGCCTCTCCAGTTAGAACGATGAGAAGAGAAGAGAATTAGGATGAGGCGATGGAAGAGAAGAGAAATCGTAACATTACCCCCCTTGTACAGTTGAACTCCTGGTTCAACAGTTAATCCCAGTTTTCCCCAGTAGCTGATCCCAGGGAAATACGAGTGTTCAGTCGTTCGCCAGTTAGTAAGATGGGGGAACGCGTGCAGATGGACAGAGATCGAGGACGTGTCCTGGCTGAGCACAAAGCCCGCAGTTACAATGGGGGCAGTGTCAGTCACGATGACCCCAGTTACGACAGAAGTCGCATTGGAGAGTAAGGCAGCTACGCACAGGATGGCCTGAGGCGGATGTGTGGCAATGAGGGCAAGTATAGGCAGGGCAGTTCTCTCGTATATGACCTCGATCATGACACTGAAAGCATTCAGTGGTCGAGGAAGCGATAGGAAGTTGATAGTGGTCGGGTAACGGGAGAACTTGAGTAGGAGAGGACAAGGAACGATTGCTGTCAGGGAGGGTAATCCATTGCGGTCGGTCGTGGGGGATAGGAATAGCTGCGGTGATGGGGTTTTCATCGTCGCTGTCGGTGGGAGCCCAGTCGGACTCAACTGCGGTGGGAGTGTCTGCGGGCGGAGGAGAGGAGAGGTGAAGGGCTAAGGAGCTACGAGTAGGAGGTGGAACCGGGAGAGGGGCACAAGTGGGGGAGTGTATAATGAAAGCATCTGTGCAAGAAAGGTAATGGTCGCGTTGGTCTTGTGGAAGAGTAAGGAAAATACGACGAAAAGTGGGGTAAATGCGGTCCGGCGTCAAGGCTTCGATGTAGGTACTAAAGTTTGCATGGCAAAGAGCAGATAACGTGGAACGTGAGATCTCCGACAAAGAGAAGCATAATGGAATGTCAGGTTGTGTCAAAGATAGAAGGAGAATGAGAGCGCTAGCGGCTCCGTGGAAGATATGAATGAGGTCTTGAATAACGTGGTCGTCAGTGAAGAGGGGGTTGTTTTCAATGGCATGTACTAAAGGGGGAGAGTCCAAGATGGCAGAGAATAAGGATAGTTGGGCAGGTTCAGGTAAGAAGGTGGGGTAGACTTTTCTGGAACGCAGTCTGGCAGGTGATCCAGATGGAGAGGACAGGGAAGAGGAGGCCACGGAGGAGGTCAA
>JBBPNZ010000363.1:0-21985 GCA_038091195.1 Phylloporus rhodoxanthus | reverse complement strand
GACTCGAGATAGACGAGGAAAAGACAGTGGTGAATTGGAAGGAGACAAAGTCGTGGAAGAGGGATGAGTGGTGGATATGTAGTCAAGTATCGAGAAGAAAAGGAGACGAGGCATAACGGAGGTGAAGAGGACGCAGAAGAAGACGCTGTGGAACGGCTCGCCAATGCCCAAGCTTTCGACTTTGTCAGCTATGAGGACGAAAGAATAAGACAAAGACAGCAGACGAACCTTTTCAGCCACCTAACGGTCAAAGCACCTTATCTGCCCCAAGAACCATCCAATAGATAAAAGCGAGCACCAAAACAGCAGAACGAGTCACAGACTGATAGTGAGCGTGGTGGTACAGGAGAGGGAATGAGTCGCAGAAACACCAAGGACGAGAGACGTGTTGCAATTCCTTGACGTAAAGGTCGTTAGTTACGGGTATGATAGGATAAAGACGGAAGAAAGAGATGAACCTAGGCCACGTCGGCGAAGAAGGCCGGAAGGTCGTCGAAATACAAGTTGGCACCGGGGAACTCCTCACACACGAGCTCCCAGACCCACTCGAAGAGAGTGGCGAAGGTGATATCGGAGCCACCGGTTCCCTTGTTCGTCCCGCCGGTGAGCAACCCAACAAACTCGCCGAGGGCGGAGACGATGAGAGATCTAGAGTCACCTCCTTTGGAGAAGGTGCCAGCCTCGTTCTCGTGAGAAAGGATGGGAAGCTCGAGCGACTCCATATTGCCGGTGGCGAAGTACTTGCGTACGAAGGACATGAACCTTGTGACAGTGCCGACGGTGGTGTTGGTAGTGAAACCGCGCTTGATAACGCGACGAATACGATCGCCTTGGAGGTTCAAGCTATTGGGGTTGTTGACCTGGTCGGCGGTGAGCATGCCTTGGAGGGGAAGGAGACCGTTGTCGGGGTATTTGAACTCGGATGGAACGTCGACGCGGTCGTACATCAAGCTCTTCAGCTTCGCAGGGGTGTACTCCGGACCTGGAAGAGACGTACATTTCAGATCAGAGTATTCAATGAGACAGACTAGCACCACACCAAGGCTCAAAACGTTGCCGATCATGTTCTTAAACTTGTCCTTGTGCAACTCGATGACACAGAGGTCGCGGGTATAGCAGTGAGGAGCACACCGACACCGATGGAGGGAGCCCAGGCGACGAACCCAATGACACGGTCCTTGATCTTGCTCCACCTCTTCTTGATGTCGACGAAGAACTCCTTGAGGTTGGCGATCTTGATACGCGTCTTAGCGAGCTCGGCCTCGTTCTCTAACAGCTTGGCCTGCGAGTCTTCGACATTAATTCCAGCCTGCACCCTACCTCTGAACGTGTTGACTTTCTTCTCGAGAGTTTCGACCGAGTCGATGAGCTTGCCAATAAGCGCCTGGATGGAGGCCAGGTAGTTCGTGTAAGCGGACGTGCCCATGACAACGACCTCCTTCTTGGGTGCAGAGTCTGTGGGGCTAGAGTCAGAAACCTCTGAAACCTCTTAAATTCTCAAGGGAAAGGTCAAGTAAACGTACCGTTGTGTCTAAATTCATTGTTGCCGCCGTTGAGCAAGAACACGTTGTGACGGACAGTACATAATGGCGTAGAGCTTGTTGCCGACGCGGGAGTAGGGGCCAAGCGTGCCCTGCATGGTAGTCTTACGGCCGGCAATGGGAAGACTGAGCGGAACGGAGACGTTGTTGATCACGTCCTTGAGAGCGTCACTGTCCTCAACAGGAGGGAAAAGGGCTGGCCCATGACCGGGTAAGAACTTGGAGATTGACTCACAATACGCGATGTCGATGTTCTGGACCTGGAGCTCGTCGAGGAAGGCACGGATTTCTGTGGCTGACTCGTGCGCAACGGTACTGGTGAGAGTCTCGGGCAAGACGCCCACCCAGATGGTAGGGTTGGTGAAGTGACAGATGCTGTCCTCGACGGGCTTGATGGTTGGGATATCGTCGTAGTTGACTTCTTCCTCTTCCTTCGCATCTTCGTCGTCGTCGTCATCCTCCTCCTCCTCGACGATCTCCTGGTCCGGCTTCTTGTCGAGCCAAGTGAATCGAACGAAATCGACAGATGTGGCTTGGATGCTCTTCTGCTCGAGGAACTCGACAACCTTAGAACGAACGTTAGTCAATAAATTGCTGCGTAACGAGAAGGCCACGCACCTTATCGCGAACCCCGTCCCACATGCCAGCCTTACCGAACTTGTGATCACCTGGAACGGCAACAGCCTTCATGAGCTGCCTGTATGCCTCCGGGCCCGAGGGTTCCTCGAAGATGTCGGAAGAAGTCCTATAGATGAGCTTGGGCCCGCGACCCTACTTTAGCACTTGTAGCACGACGAGTGAATTGACTTCAGCACTTTACGGACTTTGACAACTTTAGCTAATGACTTGGTCTTCCAGTCCTAGTAATGAACGTGGGATGCGCGGGGAGGGCCGGGAACCCGGGTCACGTGGCGTGGACCCGGGTTGCTGCGCCCGCGGCGGCCCAATCGGGCGCCCCGCCGCACGTTTGTTTCCCGACATAAGTACTTGCATCAGAAGTATACGAGCAGAGCTCGGTTTTGGGCCTTCGGCCCAAAATGCTGTGCAATGCTTATCCTAGTTTTGCCAGACAATGCTAATCTGAGTTTTTGTTGAACATCAAGTTGATTCTAGTATTTTGTTATACATCATTCTTCAAAAATGTAGTGATCAAGTAACACCAAACAATTCTATCTATGGTATAGCAGACAAAAGGTTGTTGATGTATCAAATGTCTAAATTTCTAAATACTTCAGTCCAAACTACATTAGTTGCTTTGGTATTTTCTTGACCATGAGGAAAAAGAATTTTAATATTTCTGGGATGAGTACAATGTGATAAAGCCACATAAAGTTATTTATGAGAGAAAACAGAAGATGTCAAATTCAAACCAACATGCTTGACTGTCTGGCCTTGTGACTTGTTGATTGTTATCGCATAGGCTAGATAGACAGGAAATTGCAGGTGATGGAAAGAAATGGGAGAATCTTGAAGACCAGAGTCAAGAGCCATGTGAGGAATAAAGACCACCTTGTTGGCATTCTCTCCACCTAACACTCTACACTCCAAAATATGACAAGTAGACCTAAGAAGCCTCAAGCATATACCATTGTGAAGGCCATTCATGGGATCCAGATTGCGCAAAAGCATAAGTGGTGCACCGATTTTCAGCTCTAGCTTGTGAAGGGGAAATCCAAAGGGACTGAAAGTGTTAAGAATTTCTAATTGAATATATTCATACTCTTGCTCTACCACAGAGTCTACACTGAGATATGTGATTTTTTCCTGGGGTGTGACAGAGTCAAGAATAGTGGCATTAACTTTATGAACTTGTTTATTCCTGGGACTGAGAATAGTATGGTTCAGAAAATATTGATTAGTAAGTTGCTGGTCTTGTGCAAGAAGCTGAGAGTATAAGGAATTTATGAGGAATGCCATGATATCACCACAATGTATGTGTTCAGGAAGAATCACATCTTCATCTGTTACACCTATATGTAGGAGTTGTTGTGCCCATTGATCAGATTCTGGGTCTTGACCAAGACACATATTTTGATGAAGATAGTGAATATTCATTCTTGGCCAAAGATTAGAATGAGTGAGAGTGGCTGGAACAATCTGTTCTCTTGAGCCATGTAGAATAATAGGAAGAGTTTGCCTGAAATCTCCATCAAATAGAGTGGTAATTCCTCCAAATGGATGATTTGGCTAATCTAGCAAATCACAAAGAGTGCAATCCATAGATTCCACATTGAAATGATGCTGAGAGGCTATCTCATCCCATATAATAAGAGAGATCTCTTTTAGAAGCTCATGAATGACATCATTCTTTTTGATATTGCATGTACTTTGTTCATGGCAAGGGATAGGAATTTTGAAGTGTGAATGAGCAGTACATATGTCCATCTGGAAGAAAAAGAGCTGCAAGACCAGTAGAAGCCACACAAAGAACAATCTTGTCTCTTGTACAAATACCAGCAGCAATGAGATGGGCCAGGTAGGTCTTTCCACATCCACCACTACTGTGAAGAAAGAATAAAGATCTGTTTGAGTTGAGAACACTATCCATGATGGCATCATAAAGTGTGATCTGCTGAGAATTAAGAGTAGGAAGTCCTCTGTCAACATGTTCTTGCTGCTCCTCTCTATTGTAGTTCCTTTACTCAAAAATGAGCTGGTTTCCTCTATAACAGCTCCAATCATTCTGTGGTCTAGGCATGGTAGGAAAATCTTGTAAGCTTTTTCCATTCCTTTTGAGTTCTTGATCTATGAGATGCAGCCCATAGTTATAAATTTGTTCTTGATTTGGTTTGACAATGTGAAAAGTGTGAGCAAGTTGATGTGCAAGATCATCACATAAATGATGCATAGAGGCTTCCCACAAGTGATATGGATCCATAGGAGCACAATGGACCAGAATGACAACAAACAAATGTTGTAGTTGATGACGTGTCTTGAAATTGGCAGCTTCTTCTAAACATAAAAGCCATTCTCTATCATTCTGCAAAAGAGCATGTGCACGACAGGCCTCTTTGAAGTTTTCATGTAGATGACTATTGACAGTCCAAAGATCTTCATGGGATGTAGCACCTATTGGTGATGAAATATGAATTGTGCTCCACAAATATATGGTAGTTTATTTACCTTTAACCATAATGAGTAGAAGACACATATAAAATGCTTCACTAGCAGTAAAAGAAACAGAGTACATGTGTCCAATAGCCTTGTATCTTTGACAAACTGTCCAAACAGCTGTGCCTCTGTTCCAAACAAAATATGTACTTGGGAAAGTCCTGATAAAAATGATTATAAGCTTCAGCTTTGATGAGGTCAGGATCTTGATTAGCTTTAAACCATCCAAGCAATTGATTGTTTTTAATATTGTCAAGCACATTCTCAATTTCATCATCAGCTTGAAAAACCACAGTTTGATGACCAGAAAGATGGATAAGCAAACAATAGACAGCTGGCTACTTCATATGCATGGGAATTCAAAAATGTTATGGCAAGCTTGAATGGATGATATATATCTGATATCAAGATAGGAGTGGATTTCATTTTCACCTTCAGTGAGGTCAGTGACATGGTCTGGACCCTTGTAGATATACATGTGGATGTATTTGACAGCCTTGATGGATCCACAGAACTCCAAATTGATATAACAGTCAAACTGCACTAACAGTTTCCTTGGATGAGGAATTACAACTTTGTTATCAAAGACATCTTGATGCTTCTGGACAGTCCTGCTATTGTCAGGGCGAGCATAATCAGGATATCCATCCGATAATAGTCTAATTGGTAAAAGTCTTGAGAAAGCACTTTTTATAGGTATTGTTTTCCAAACACCTTTGAGGAGAGCAAGGTCCATGAAGCATGTACTTGGAAACAGTAGAGTGAAGTTGGGGATGAATCAGGGGATCTGGAATTTGTGCAGAGATAATGGCATTAATTTGTTGGACAGTAGATATTTTGTCTTGTTCTTCCAGGAAGATCAAAAGATGCATGTGAGGAAGTCCACACTTTTGATATTCAATGGTGTAGACAATTCCAGCCACTTGTCCAAAGTAACCATTACAGATCTTCTTCAGCAATGCTTGTTGCTTGCCATGGAAGACACATGCAATCAAGTTAGGCCTATCTACAGTCATTTGACCTAGATATGAATGAGTGTTCAACTTTGTGAATAACCTCTAGATTACAATATACACACCAGGAAGCAGATTTTGAGTGATTTCAGGCCAGCTTCCATTAGCAGTCATAGTGAGAAATAAATTAGGCTTTCTAAATTCTTGAAAAATAGCCAGAGAGTCTTGAAGCAGCTGCTGCATATAGTGAGGCCCACCCTTGTGGGTTGAAGGAAGGATGACATGACCAACTTGATGCAAGTTTTGATCTTCACTGCTATTCTAATGCATATAATCTTGTAATCCTTGATACAAATCAGCTCTAAGTTTTTTCTGATTGTTTGTAGCCCAAGTGAGATTGCACTGCTTGATGGATGCCCAGCCATTACAGGTTAATTGTTGAAATAGCCTTCCACCTTTGAAGATATTTTGTGGCTCTATCTTGGGTGGACATATATGTAGTCAGTAAGCATACCAAAGTAGCTGTGTGACCTTCTTGGAACAGTGTGCAGCATTTTCATTGTGCTGTTGCAAAAGTATGTATGTTCAGATGCCAGCCCTCTTTCCTCTATGGAAAGAAAAGCACATAATGTAATGGAAGATAGGAAGGGTGAAGATTGCTGATTTAGCATAGACCACCACCTTGCAAGCATACAATAATGTCACGATTCATTCTAACATTTTCAGAACCATCTTCAGAAACAATGGCAGCAATCTCCTTCATAGTAGGTAGATTATATCTTCTGGCATCAGCTGCCTGTTGTAAATGGAGATGCATGCAAACATCAGTATGCTCTTCAAGAGGTTTGGCCTGTAATATTATATAAATAATTTTGTTTTGCAAGAAATATGACTACTTACTCTCATAATTTCATATGCTTGTTTATAAAGTGGAGCATATGGATGAATTTCTCTGAGAGTAGTATGAAGATCTAGCAGAATAGTACCATACAGCTGAGGATTGCATTGGACTCATCTGTTAGTTGCCTCCTCTGGGTCATAAATATACAGCTGAGCATAGGATAGCTCTGAGCCATCAGATGGTATAAAAGATCCCATGAGATGGTGAAGTGACCCATGAATGTGAAAAGATGTAGGTCTAGAACCTTGAATAGCAGCATTGTCCATATTAGTACCAACAGAGGTAAATGCCAGAGCATTATTATATTGCCAGATTTTCTTCTTAAAGTCTTTTCTATCCCTAGGATCATCAAACAATTCCTATAGAACACAAGGTCATTCTTATATGTGAGGCAGATCCACTTGACTCTGAAAACAACATATTTCAAAGTGCAGATTGCAAACACTTGAGTTGCTAAGCTTCTCTGAAATGAAATGAAAAGCATAACAATGAGAACATTGAATGTTTATAGGCTTAAGAGAATGTAATTCAACTGGCTCTGTATATCTTCTACCACCTAGTGGAACACAAATGGGAAGCTGTGGCCCAGGATCAGGAGGTGGTGTAGGTAGTTCAGGTGATAGGTGTAGAGACCTTGAAGCAGGTCCTGGTAATGGCCTTCTAGGTATAGATGGTCTAGGAGATGGAGGAGGAGATGGAGATGGAGATGGAGATAAAGAAGGAGGAGATCTAGCATCAGATAGTCTTTGTTGCCTTTGTTGATCTTGCTCATATTGTTCTGCAGAGCATTGACTATATTCATGAAAAGCTTCCTCAGCCAAAACTTGTGAAAGCTGTCATATCTGATTTAATGCATTTTCTTGCTAAGACTGATGGATTTGCTCCTGCTCTAATAGCCTTTGTTGCTCCAACTCATGCTGATGTTGTGCTTGTAATTGAAGCTCCAATAGTCTCTGCTGCTTCAAATCTAGCTGATGTTGTGCTTACAATTGAAGCCTCAATAGTCTTTGCTGCTTCAATTCTTGTTGATGCCATGCTAACCACTTCTCCTCCAAGAGTCTTTGTTGTTGTAACTCCTGCTGATGTCATGCTAGCTGTTATTGCTCCAAGAGTCTTCATTGTTGTAACTCTTGCTCACATTGTGTGGGCTGCTATTGCTCTGACTCTTGGTATCTTTGCATCTCCTGTTGCAGTTCCAATTGTCTCTGATGATCCACTTGCTGATATAAAACCTGTGATTGTAATTCCAACTGTCTTCTATGCTCTATGTCCCCAGAACCAGCTTGAGCATTGACAGACTGAGCAGTAGAAAAATAATGATTGGATCTTCTATTTTGCTGATTCTGATGAGTGGAATTGAAATTTCCCATTAATCTTACATTGTAATCCACTCTTTGAGGTGGTACAGCAAATGTCTGATAGCTCATAGGAGGTTGCTGATTTGAAATGTGATATGATTGAATAGGCAAAGTGGCAGGTGGCCACATTGGAGGTGAGACAGGTTGATTGAAATTAGGCAATGGTGCAGTAGAATAATAATACTGCAGAGCAGATGGAGGAGGATGGTGCTGGAATTTTCATTCAACACCATATATAACAAATATATCATCATGACATACTATCAAAGCATTAGGAATATTCTGAGGATATGGTGGTAAGTCAATTGATTGTTGTGGCTGGTGACATCCAGATGGTGAACCCATTTGACATTACTCATACTCAGCCTGGTGAGCAGCTTGTTGTGCTTGTTGAGGTGATGTAGATGGTATAGACCTTATGATCAATTAGATAAGTTATGGCACACATATTGCACCATTACACACATTTCTTTGTCCACTTGAAGTTCAATACAATTTTTGGTTGCAAGCTAAACTGCAAATTACTGCAGTTGAACTGCTAAATGCATCAGAAAAGAAGCTATTTGCATCTTTTTTCATGTACCCACAAATGCTTAACACAGGGCTGTAGGGGAAGAGCTTGTTGCAATCACTCAAGTTAGCAGTCCAAATTGTATAGTTACTTTGGTAGTTATTATGTCAAGCTTGTTATGTAACTCAAGTGTACCACTTTTCTCCCATGTATGGCATGGACATTTGTTTGGTCAAGTTTGCCACAGAACACATGAGATGAAGAATTCAGTGTCTACTAAATCACATTCAACACATTTTTTGCCAGGCCACATGGTTTTTGCCAGTTGATGACAGCAAATGATGCAGCTGGCTTGTAGATGATGCAGGCAACACAGCCAATGCAGCCACCATACATTTGTGTTGCAAAAGTTGGTTCATGTTATTTTCCCATACATCATGTGTTAACTTTTTAAACAAGCTGCTGGCTTGGTTTTGGGCTATTGGCCCAAGAGGAAGGCTGTTCAAATGATAATTTTGATCTTCAATGTTTATACTATTCCATATCTCAGTGTTGTATCCACACAAAAAATCACAGCCTGCTCAGATTTGTAAGGAGCACAGCAACTGAACATATTTCACCACTAAGAGCCAGCTATAGGTAGAGTAGGTGGAGTAAACCTGGATGTGGGTGGGCTTGCACTCAACCACCCACTCAAATGATTTAAAAATAAATGATACTTTGTACAGACATACTATTGTGTAAACCCTCCATCATGAGATCATTGCATTGCTTCAAGTTCTGGTGTCATTCTTGTCACTCTGTAGTCTTGGTTGTCATCACATTGTGATGGCAGATCAAATAAGTCAATGGGCTCATTCAATGACTGGGGAGCACATGAAGATGGCAGGTGACCATGTCCTTCTTGTCATAGCATCATCATCACCCCATGGCCATCATGTCATGGTTATCACATGGCCTTCATGGTGTCTTCTTCATTGTGCTGTGGTTATCATTATTGTCATCATGTCCCCACTCTTGCCTGTGTGTGGGTATGGCTGCACACATGTTGTGATATGGTGGTAGTGGTAAGTTGCATATGGTCATGCACACATTGCATCATATCCTCTGGGCAGCAGTGGTGGTGGTGTAGGTATGGCCATGCATATATCACTGTTGTCATTGTGTCCTGCAGACAGCAGTTGCAGTGTGGGTGCAGCCCTGTATGTGTCACTGCCATTGTGTCCTCCAGGTGTGTGTGTGCACACATCTTTAACTCTTCATCATGTTATTGCTATCATCATCCTCGCATTGTGAATGTGGCCATGCAGGCATTGTTGTCACCATCATGCCCTCCAGGTGGCCACAGTGATGAGGGTGCAGTCATGCAGACATTGTTGTTGTTGCCATACATATCATTGATGGCAGTGGGCTATCAACAACATCATGTTGTCATCATGTCTGTCATGTCCTCGAGGTGGTGGCTGCAGTGTGGGTGCAACTGGCATATACATGTTGTCATTATATCAGTGCCATTTTTAGGCATGCAGTGATGGTATGGGTGTGTTATGCATATGCTGTCATCATCATGTCTTCCAAGCAATGGTGGTGGTATGGGTACTACTACGCAATTGCTCACATGTCATGTCTTTCAAGTAATGGTGGTGGTATGGGTACTATTGTGCAGTTGCCCACATGTCATCTTTCATCGTCATCATCATGTCCTCCAGGCAGCCATAGTAGTGAGGGTGTGGTCATGCACATATCATTGTTGTTACCATATCGTTGATAGCAGTGGGCCATCAATAACATTGCATCATTGTCATTATGTCTGTTGTGTCCTCAAGGTGGTGGCTGCAGTGTAAGTGCAACCATATATATGTTGTTATTATATTGTTACCATTCTTAGGTGTGTGGTGGTGTAGGTGTGGTCATGCACATGCCATCATTGTCAGCGATGGTGATGGTATGAGTACAACTGTGCAGTTGTTCACACATTGTCATCATGACCTCCAGATGGCAGCAGTGGTGTAGGTGTGGCAATATATACATATGTCTTTTTGTCCTCCAGGCAATGGCAGCAGTGTGTGTGCAGTCACGTACATCTTTTCATTATTATTGCACTAGTGTTAGGTCGTGGTGGTTGAAGGAACAGGCACAAGAAGTGTGCTTGTGTCATGGCTGTGTGTGACATTGAGTCTGTGCTTGCATTGTGGCTTTGAAACTCAGCCGTTCTTCTCTATACAGACGAAAAAGAAAAAAACCATGTGGGTGAGGTGATGACTATAAGAGCAGCCAAGAGAGCTGAGAAGAGCCAAGAGAGGCAAAAAGAGCTAAGAGAGGCAAAAAGAGCCAAGAGAGGCAAAAAGAGCCAAAAAAGATGAAAAGAGCCAAGAAAGGCAAAAGAGGTAAAATAAGCATTGGGTCAGATTTTCAGACTCCACTGCTCTCTGTTAACTCTTAGATGAGCTGCTGGCTCAGTATTGGGCCATTGGCCCAAGGGGGGGGCTGTTCAAATCATAATTTTTGCCACTGAATGTTTATCATAGTATTTCATGAGTTAGTGCTGAATCTGGTTGTAATTAGAAAAGTGAGATTTTTACATTGTTTGTTTAATGCACCTTTGACACCTATGCTCACATTTGATAATGTGAAGTGGATGCATTTGGTTATTTAAGGGAGATACAAATCACATTTCAGTATAAACAAAAATAACATCTATAGTACAAATTAAAGTTGTAAATTTCTAAACACCTCAGTCCAAACTAAATTAGTAGCCTTGTTATCATCTTGATCAATAGGGAACAAAGCTTTGATGCTTCTAGGATGGGTGCAATGTGAAAGAGCAACACACAATTGGCCATGAGAAAAGACAGATGATCTCAAGTTCAAACCAACATGGTTCAATGTCTGGCCTTGTGATTTGTTGATAGTCATGGCATATACCAGATGAACAGGGAATTGAAATCTCCTAAAGAGAACAGGAGAGTCCTTTAAGCCAGAGGCCAAAGCCATTCTGGGAATCAAAACCACATTTCCATCACCATTTTCAGTGAGAACACAACACTCCAAGACTCTTCTGGTTGATCTAAGGAGCCTCAAGCAGGTACCATTGCATAGTCCATGAAGAGGATCCAGATTATGCAAAAGCATTAGTGAAGCACTAGTCTTGAGTTCTAGCTTGTGAAGAGGAAATCCAGCTGGGTTGAAGATATGCAGGATCTCTGGTTGAATGTAGTCATACTCTGGCTCACTGACAGAATCTGCACTGAGATGAGTTGTTCTCTCCTGTGGTGTAACAGAGTCCAACATAGAGGCATTTATTTCATGAACTTGATCATTTTTTGAACAAAGAATAGTGCAATCCAGGAAATATCTATCAGAGAAATGCTGGTTCTGAGCAAAAAGCTGTGAGTATAGAGCTTGCATGAGAGAGTCCATGGTGTCCCCAGAACGCATGTGCTGTGGAAGCATGATGTCACCATCAGTCACACCTATATGAAGCAACTGCTGAGTGTCAAGACCAAGTCAACTCCTGAGGAAACTCTGGAACTCCAGAGTTTTGGTCAGAAGGGACTATGGTTTCACCATATATGGTGCACCCTTGTCAACATTGTGTCCCCAAATTTGGTTGGAGGGTTGGAGAATGGACATAGACATGAGTGGAGGAGTGGAATCTAAGTCAATATTCGAACTAGAGTATGAGTATCAAGTATAGAGGAATTATATATGAAGGCAGAGTTAGGAAAATACTTATATATGGACAAAGGCAGAGATGGGGGGGAAGTAAGCCAAAGCTGTGTCTGCAGTTGAACACAGCTGCGGTTGAATCTAAGAGGCGAGTCTAATACAAAAAAGTCAAGGTACAAGGAATGGAATGAAGAAAGATATAAGAAGAATGGAGGTAAAAGTCCAGAGACTCCTGATGGCATCTTGGTAGAGAATGCACTGGAGTTCTGAAGGAAGGAGGTCCAGGGTAGTGGAGGTAGCAGAGTTGGACTTAACTTAAAATCATACATATGACACTGGGCCCAATCATTAGACTTGGGATCTTGGCTGAGGTGCATATTCTGATGAAGATAGTGGACAGCCATGGTTGGCCAGAGATTAGAGTGAGTGAGGGTTGCAGGGATGATCTGTTCTTTTGAGCCATAGAGAATGACAGGAAGAGTTTGTCTAAAGTCATCACTAAACAAAACAGTGATTTCACCAAAGGGACAATCTGGCTGGTTCAACAGATCACAGAGAGAATGATCCACAGTCTCAATAACATTGTGATCTTGAGAGGCTGATTCATCCCAGATAATGAGTGCAGACTCCTTGAGAAGCTAATGAATGGCATCATCCTTTTTGATGTTGCAAATGCTCTTCTCATGGCAAGAGATAGGGATTTTAAAGTGAGAATGGGCAGTATGACCACCTGGAAGGAGGAGAGGCAAGACCAGTAGAAGCCACATAAAGGACAACTCTTCCTGTTGCATGAACACCAGCTGCTATGAGTTTGGCCAAGTAAGTCTTTCCACAACCACCACCACTATGAAGGAAGAAAGTGAAGCCAAGAGAGCCATGGACACTATCCATGACTGCATGGTATAAAGTGCTCTGTTGAGCATTGAGGGTTGGAAGGCCAACATCAACAATGTGTTATTGCTCTTAAACATTATAAGCTAGCTGCTCATTGATGAGGAGATTCCCCTGCTGAACATTCCAGTTATGTTGTGGTCTGGGCATGATTGGAAAGTCAAGCAATCTCTTTCCTTGTTTACCAAGGAGTTGATCTATCAAATGCAGACCATAATCATAGATCTGCTCCTAATTTGGCTGGACAATATGAAGAACATGGTCAAGATGATGTTGTAGATCATCATGAAGATGATGTTTGGTTGCATCCCATAGTCTATAAGGATCCACAGGAGAGCAATAAATGAGGATGACCATGAAAAGGTGACAAAGCTAATGACCCATGGCCATATGGGCAGCCTTCTATAGACACAATAGCCATGCTCTGTCATCCTGCAAAAGACCTCTTGCACAACATGCCTCTTTGAAATTCTCATGAAAATGACCATTCATAGTATGAACATCCTCATAAGATGTAGCACCTATGGACAATTAGCTCAAGACATGATGTTAGAAGTATTGACAGATACATACCTTTGACCATAGTAAGCAAGAGATGCAAATAGAAAAGTTCACCAGTGGAAACAGGCACAGAATGCATTCATTCAATAGCCTTGTATCATTGATGAATCTTTCAGATTTTAGTTCCCTTGTTCCAAACAAAGTCCTTTGGAAAGTGCTGACAGAGAAAGTTGTGTGCACTAGCAGTAATGAGATCAGGATCCTGATTTGCCTTGAACCAGCCCATTAACTGAGTGTCCTTATGATTATTGACAACTTCCTTCAACTGTGCTTGTGCATAAAAGACAACATTTTGTTGATTAGAAAGATGGACAGGAAGACAATAGACAGCAGGCCATTCCATATGCATTTCAAACTCAAGAATGTTATGGCAAGCTCATGTGGATGAAATATACCTGGCATCAAGATAGGAAGCAATCTCATTATGTTTACTACCAGCCTGGATGATAGCATGATCTGGGCCCTTGTAAATATACTTGTGGATATATTTGACAGCCTTGATAGAACCACAGACCTCCAGGTTAATATGGCAGTTGAACTGAACCAAGAGTTCTTTTGAATGGGTGACTATATGTCTGTTGTCAAAGATATCCTGACCCTTCTGAACAGTTCTGACATTTTCAGGGTGAGCATAATCAGGATAACCATCCTTCTTGATAATAGTCTGATTAGCAAAGGACTTTGGAAAGTGCTTTTTGCAGATATTGTTCTCAGAACACCTTTGAGGAGAGCAAGGACCATAGAGCATATGTATATCTAGAGATAGCAGAGTAGAGTTGAGGATGCTCATCAGAGTCTGGAATCTGTGTGGAAATAATAGAATTGATTTGCTCTATAGTGTGAATTTTGAACTGGTCCTCAAGGAAAACCAAGTGATGCATGTGTGGCAAGCCATGCTTCTGATACTCAATGGTGTAAACAAGACCAGCCACTGTGTCAAAGTATCCATCACAAATCTTGTTGAGCGAGGCTTGCTATTTTGCATGAAACACCCATGCTACCAAATCAGGTCTATCCACTACAGAATGTCCTATGAGAAAAACAGTGAATAAGGATGAAATATAAAATATATATACATACCAGGCAATAGATTTTCAGTGATTTCAGGCCAGCTTCAATTGGTAGTCATGGTGAGAAAGAGATCAGACTTTCTATACTCTCTACAAATGGCCAAGGAATCTTGAAGAAGTTGTTGCATCTGGTGAGGCCCTCCTTTATGAGTGGATGGAAGAATGACACAACCAACTTGACTCATGTCCTGAGCCCTATCATGAGCCATATGATCCCTCAAACCTTGATATAAATCAGCTCTGAGTTTTGTTTGATTATTGGCCACCCAAGTGAGGTTACACTAATCTATAGAATCCCAACCATCACATATGAACTATTGAAACAATCTGCCACCCTTGAAAAGATTAGGAGGTTACACCTCTAATGGCTGTACATGAAGCTCATAGGCATATCAAAGGAGTTGAGTGACCTTTTTACATAGAGCAATGTTGACCACCATCATGTTGCTCTAAAGGAATGTCCAAATGTCAACCCTCCTCACTCCTTGGAAAGAGAAGAACATAATGAAGAGGAAGATATGAAGGATGGAGATTGCTGATGTAACACAAGCCACTACCTTGAAGATGAATGATGATGTCATGATCTGCTCTGGTGTTTTCAAAACCATCACCAGGAACAATGGTAGCTATCTTATCCACTGTGGGTAGATTATATCTCCTCTAATCAGCCCCCTGCTGAAGGTAAATTCACATGCACACATTTGCATAGTCCTCAGGTGGTCTAGCCTACATGAATTGATTTATAAGTTTTAGAAACAAACATACAGTACATGAAAGGAATTTATTGACCTGCATGATTTCATAGGCTTATCTATATACAGGAGCATATGAGTGAATAGTGGTAAGCATGTTGTGCAAATCCAGCATGATGGCAGCATTTAGCTGAGGATTGCATTGAGCACATCTATCAGTTGCCTCCTCTGGATTATAGATATAGAGTTGAGCAAATGAAGGTTGCAAGCCATCTGGAGGAATCAGGGTACCCATGAGATGATGGAGAGCACCATGGATATAAAAAGAGGTAGAAGTAGCCCCTTGAATGACATCATTTTGTAAATCAGCACTCACAGAAGTAAAAGCAAGTGCATTGTTGTATTGATGAATTTTCTTTTTAAACTCATTTCTATCTTGAGTGGTCCTGGAGAACATGGGGCCATTGCTGAATTAATGAGAGTTTGACTTGACCCTGCAAATAGCACATGCCAAAGTAAGGATTACACACACTGGAATTGGCCAGTTTTTCTGAGATAAAATGTAATGCATGACAATGGGAACATTGAATGTTCATGAGGCCAAGAGAATGAATCCAAACAGGCTCTGTGTATGGTCTTCTACCAGGTGGAACATGTAAAGCAAGTGGTGGTGATGGTGGGGGAGATAGTGGTGGAGGTGGGGGTGATGGTGGGGGTGAGGCAGGTCTTAGAGATGGGGATCTTGGAGCAGATCTAGATTATAAAAAAATAGAAGATGGAGGTAAGGGTGAGGGTGAGGGTAATGGAATAGATGGAGGAGAATCAGGATTTGGATTATTATGTTGTTGCCTCTGCTGGTCTTGTTGGTAGAGAAAGTAATGCTTGAGAGAGCTATTGTACTTGTTGCATTTCATTTTGCTCCTGATTCTGTTGCTCCTGTAGTAATGTCTGTTGATACTGCTACAAATGTCTTTTATGCTCTATCTGTTGTTGCAATCTAGCTTTGTACTGCTCCAATTGCCATTGAATTACCATCTCTCTTTGAAGCTAAGCTTGTCTTTGCTGCTCTAATTCAGCCTGAATTTCCATTTCTCTCTGAATCATAGCTTGTTCCTGATGATCCAACTGTCTCTGATGCTCTAGTTGTCTCTGATGCTCCAGTTGTCTCTGATATTGTAACTGTTGCTGAAGCAAAGCCTGCTGTTGTACCCCCAATTCTCTTTGATGTTGATCCTGGTATTGAATAGGAGGTAGAGGCATAGGACCAGGATGAGGATTTCTGACATTGGAGGTGGAGGCATGATTGGAATGTCTAGAACAATGTCTTTCATGAGTAGCATTGAAGTTTTCTATCAGTCCTGCAGTATAGTCAACATTCTAAGGTAATGGTAGAGGCTGTGGAGAAAAAGAAGGTAGAGGCTGATACTGAAATAGGTTAGGAGATGGAGGCTGTGAATGAAAAGGAGGTGGAGGCTGAAGAGGATGATACTGTATTGTAACAGAAGGAACAGCAGGTGGTGAAGGTGAATGCATATGACATGTATGCTAAGTCAGAAGATATATGATCTGATAGCATGGTATGCCTGGATATTCAAGTACAGGCATAGGAGAGTGATTCTATACAATTATATCTGATCTGTTTTCATGAATTTTATACTATGACAACATATTCTGGAAGCATTAGACATTTGTGGAGGCATTGGAGTAGTAGGGAAGGAATGATGACAGAAAGGAGAAGAGCCAAGGACATGTTGATCACATTCAGCCCAACAGCTAGCATTCCATGCTCATTGGGGAGAAGTGGGAGGAGGAGTCCTAACATATTACATTCACATTGAGTTCGAGTGCATACATGAAAACAACTCACATTTTGAAAATAAACTGTTACTGGGAAATACAATCAAGATTGCATGAATAACCCTAAAGCCCAACTCCTGCCAGTGACATCCAAACTTCAAAATAGAAGTAGGCAATGGAGCACACAGAATGACAGGGCAAAGAGCAGAATGCTTGAGACAAATTGAATGGCAACTGCAAGAAGAAAGGACAGATGAAACACCTGTCTTCCTACTTGACTATGAAATAGCCCTGCCAAACACATCTCTACCCTGTAGTGCTATCAGAGGTTTCAAGAACAACCAGCAGACACCCAGAGTTGAACTGAGAAGCCAGGGAATAGGAACTTAATGAGCACTTCAGTGTGAACCAACTCTCACAGCCAGATAAGAGTGTGCAGAAGGGATTAAATGCACAATACCTGACTGTCTTTTCCAAAATCCAACTCTCCAGAATATTTCTTGGCTCCTGTAAAAGAAAAAAGACAACTGGTCTGTTGCATTCAATAAATCTGATTGTTAGACTCAGACTATGAAGAAACACATATCAAAAGGCAGAAATCAGCCTGTTGAATTAAACATAATGGTCAGAGTAAAATATAGATGAAAGAACATATCAAAAGGCAGAACAGGCTTAAAATGTAAATTTTCAGTGAATTTTATAATAATGCAGTGGTTGTAGACTGACTTTGCCTGTTTGGTGAATTGTTTATTATTTAGTGTATTTGGTGAATTTTCTGTGAATTTTGAAGGAGGAGATGGATAGCTACAATGAAGGAAGGCAGAAAAATAAAGGAATGGGGTACAAGAAGGGCCAAAGTTGATTTGAAACTCAACCATCTGTGGTGGCTGTGCATATATGGGCACAAGTGTCAGGTGCATTGATTTCAAACTCATTGCTCAGGGCACATATGTGGCTAAGGAGAGAAGGCAATGGGTAGGCAAAGCAGGTGAGAGAGGCAAGGGAGGCAAGGGAGGCAAGGGAGGCAAAATAAGTGTCAGTCCAATTTCAGACTCAATGGTCCTGTGTTAACTCGGCATGTCAGCACAATTTTCAAACTCAACCATTGTCCGTTGATTCTTAGATTAGATGTGGCAGCATTGGCATGCCTATGGCACTTCAAACACTACTCCAAACCCCCAAAAAATCAGCATGATTTAGCAGTAGAGCACATGCGAAATTTATGGGACTCATGTGTGCAGCATGGCTATACAGCTATATGCCATATGTATAGTATGGAAATCTATGACTTATGACTGCACATAATTTGAACATATTAATATACATACATGACATAAGTATTCAATAACAGACACCTGGCAACAATGAAGCAGTAACAATTTTGGCAGTAGAATCCTCAATGCTGGATGGGGGGGAGGATAACAATGCTAGTGATGTCTAGGGCAGGAGTGTCAGGGGGGGAGTCATGTAGGCCACCAAAGGGGAGCAAGGATTACTAGCTTTGGGGGCAACAACATCACATCAACATCATCATCACAACATGACTTGCACTAATAGTAGCAGCATGCTTGTCATGTGTTAACAGGAAAGATGAGGATAGGGTGAGACAAGATAAAGGAGAAGATGATGACTCATGAAAGTGATGAGTGGTCATGACAACAATGACAAGGAGACAGCTATGTCATCATTGTCTTCATTGAGAGATGGTGAGGGAAGGAAAGGCAAGGTGAGGTGAAAACAAAGGTAACATTTCACAAGGGCAAAGGCAATGGGGCTAAAGGTCCATGTCATTGTTGGACAAGACAAGAACAGAGAGGGCAAGGGAAGAGCAAGGTGAGGCAGAGGTGATAACAATAACAACAACAGCATAACAACCATACTCTCACAGCTATCATGTCCTTGTTGTTGTCAGATGATGAGGACAGCAATGGCAATGATGAGGGCAGCAATGGCAACAACAAGGGTGGCAACAGCAATAATAAGGGTGGCAATAGCAACAATAAGGGTGGCAATGGCAACAATAAGGGCAGCAATGACAACAATGAGGGCAGCAACAGCAACAAGAAGAGTGGCAATGGCAACAACAAGGGCAGCAATGGCAACAATAAGGATGGCAATGGCAATGACAAGGGCAGCAATGGCAATGATGAGGGTGGCAATGGCAATAATGAGGGTGGCAATGGCAATAATGAGGGCAGAAATGGCAACTCTCCTCATTTCCATTGCTGCTCTTGTTATTACCATTGCTGCCCTTGTTGTTACCATTGCCATCCTTGTTGTTGCCATTGCTGCCCTTGTTGTTGCCATTGCCATCCTTGTTGTTGTCATTGCCACTCTTGTTATTGCCATTGCCACCCTTGTTGTTGCCATTGCTGCCCTCATCATTGCCATTGCTGCCCTTATTATTGCCATTGCTGCCCTTGTCGTTGCCATTGCTGCCCTCATTGTTGTTATTGCCACCCTCATCATTGCTGTTGCCACCCTCATTGTTGCCATTGCCACCCTCATCATTGCCATTGCTGCCCTTGTCATTGCTGTTGCCACCCCCATTGTTGCCATTGCTACCCTCATTGTTGCTATTGCTACCCTTGTTGTTGCCATTGCCACCCTCATTGTTGCCATTGCTACCCTTGTTGTTGCCATTGCTGCTCTCATTGTTGCCATTGCCACCCTTGTTGTTGCCATTGCTGCCCTTGTTGTTGCCATTGCTGCCTTCATTGTTGCCATTGCCACCCTTGTTATTGCAACAACAATGTGACAACAGCAACAACAATGTGACAACTACACTATCGCAGTCATCATGTTGTCATCCCTCTTGTCATCAGAGCATATGCACATTCATCAATGTACAGAAGGCTGGGTGAGGTGCAAGGCAGGCATGGCAGGTGGCAATGGCATGTTTGTGTGTGCATAGGAGGGTGGGTAGGAGCACATTAGCAAATCACTGATTTTGGCATAGTGCCACAGTGCACACAGTGTGTACAGTGTCATACAGTGTCAAAAATGTGTGTTCTAATAGTGAAATAAAGTGATTTAAACACTTTTAGAGTAACTGTGTAAATAGAAATCTAACTATGGCACTGTGAGTCCTGTAACATTCTGTATGACTGTACAGTGCTCATAGTGCCACAGTTAGGTCCCTATTACACAGTCACTCTAAAAGTGTTTAAAATCACTTTATTTCACTATTAGAACACACTTTTTTGGCACTGTATGGCACTGTGCACACTGTGTGCACTGTGGCACTATGCCAAAATTAGTGATTTGCTAATGCCAGCATGTTTGTGTGGTGGGGGGTCAGTGGGGAGGATGAGGGCATGGACAGGGGTGTGCAGGGTGTGCACATTGGGGGAAGCATGAGGGTGGAAATGAGGGCAACAAGGTTGGCAAAGAGACAACAATGTGACAACTGTGCTATTGTGGTTATCATATTGTCATCATCATCATCAAGGCATGTGTGCATCCCTGTTGATGCACAGAAGGTTGGGTGAGGTGCAAGGCAGGCAGGATGGGCAACAGCAGCATGTTCATATGTGCATGGCATATGGAATGGGGAGGTGGTAGGAGTGGCATGTCCAATGTGGGTCAGGGTGGGTGCATGGGTGCTGTGTGGTCATCTAGGGAGACCATGAGAAGGACAAGGACAAGGACAAGGACAAGAGTGCATAAGAGCAGGCAGGTGACCAGGGCAGGAGCATCCATGTACATCAGGGCATGCAACAGTGTTGGGGCATTGGCACATGTGCCTCAGGCAAGGTAGTAGGACCTGGGCAAATATGGGTGGGCAGGCCATGTGCCATCAGAAGGGCGAAGGCAAGGAGGCATGGTCAAGGCTTGCAGGTGGTCCTTGTTGACACCATGTGGACTTCCAAAATGTCTCTTGTGAGGTGCATGAGGCCCTGCAAGACTGTATTTGGACAATGGTGGTGAGGGAGGCAAGTGGTGGGATCTCACATTGGACCACTTTTCCTTATAGGCACTAGATAGTCTGTAAGACCATTGGAGTTTGAAGGAAGTACTGTCAAGGGTGTTTCTGTCACCCCCATAATTCATGGGAAAGTATGGGCATCTATATCACTAGGATTTGGTGGTATAAGATGAAACATAGAGATCCAAGAGACTCTTTTGGCATGGTCTGTATGGAACAGCAGCATATAGTGGCAAAAGAGAGAACTCAGCTGTAGGACACCACCAGATGTGTGAATTGTGAGGACATGTTGCCTTCAAGACATTCATAATGTGTGAAACTAGCTTGTCCCATAGCTCATGCAAGAAAACCATGAATTCCTTCTCCATATCCTTCATATCCATCATTTTTGCATCTCTTTCAAGGTATGGAGGTGCAATGACAATCTGGTAACATCTTCTTTTGTGACAGTAAGCAGAATGTGGATGGGATCCTTGTTGGAAAACATGATGAGCACATCATAACTGTACTTGCTAGCATTCATGATGATGATGGGTCCATCTCTGGCTGCCCTTTGGAGATCAGAAAATTGTAAGGGAAGAAGGAATTAAGAGAAACTGGGCAACTCACAAATCTTGAATACAACTTTTTCCAACTCCAGGTTGAGACAGCAGGCTCAATTGTGTTGGTTCTGATGAGATGAATTAAGATTATGGCAAATGAGTAAAGTCAGGCAGGTGTACTCCTCTGCCAACACCTTGCCTTGGGGCCCCAATGCAATAATATCACCTGGTAGAGGGCAGAAACAAGTGAGCTAGCCCTAGAAAACAGCATGACCTTGCTTAAGAAGCTCTACCGCCTTGGCAGAAGACTGGTTGTGAAGACAAGCTGAGAATATGTTTTCAGAATGAAATCCGAATGGCGAAGGGACAAAGGAAATGAACTAAGTGGGAACTACTCACTTAGTGACGAACGGTAGTTGATAGTCAAGGTCTTGCTAGTAGAGGCTAGCAGTAGAACGAA
>JBBPNZ010000362.1:0-22102 GCA_038091195.1 Phylloporus rhodoxanthus | reverse complement strand
ATGCTGCTGCACCCTATAGAAAGGACCAGGAGAGTGTCTCGGATCTGTTCATCTCATCTTACACCACCACCTTGACCGCTCTCATTCATGCCAGACGGCCAGACCTACTCAAGTCTGAGCCTGATCCCAAGCGTTTCATTGCAATTGGTCAAGCACAATCCCCTGGCTTCCCCAAGCTCCATTCCATTCATACCGAGTTGACGAACATCCACCGGCACGTCAAAGCCATCGCAACATTCACGCGCCTCAGAGGAAGGGACGGCCGCATTTCCACTGTCGCCGACAAGCTGAGCGAGAACGAATGGGTACACTTTGCTTGCCATGGGCTCTCAAACCAGGCGCGGCCGTTCGAGTCTGCATTTGCCCTCCACGACGGACTGTTCACAATCCAGCGTATCATCCAATGCAACCTACGGAATCCGGAATTTGCGTACCTGTCTGCTTGTCATACGACTGTCGGGGATCGAAAGAATCCGGACGAGGTGATCCATCTTGCATCTGCGATACAATTCGCTGGATTTCGTTCTGTCGTCGGGACGATGTGGTCTGTGGCTGATTCTCCTGCGAGCGAGGTTGCATCCACATTTTACGAGTTCATGGCGGACGAGTCGGGTCGTCTAGATCATACCCGTGCAGCGTGGGCGCTATGGAAGACGTTGAGTGTGGTCGACATACCCTTGGATCAACGCATTCTTTATATTCATCTTGGTGCCTAATCCAAGGTACTTGGTTGCTTTAGCCTCCGAATACATGCTGATTTAGTATGTCAGAAGAACAGTGTAAAGGTCAATTATGTAGTAGTACGAGCTCGTGTATTTTGTGCTGTCAGTTGCTATGCATGTTGGTCCTCGTAATTACATCAATAGCAAATTACTTGACTGGATAATACTTGAAACAAAGCTAGAGCCAACACAAAGACCAATGAGAGGAGAAGTGTTCCCCTCATATGTACCGTTGCAATAGTTCTTCCACGTAACATCCGAAACGATGGGCGCCGAGATGTACGCGCCGACGTCAAGATCATCCAGATACATTGCCACACGTAGCATGGCGCTCGTCACGAACACGTCGATCCGGACGCATCACGCCAGCTTTTTCAGCGTACCACGCTGAGCCACGACGGATGACCGCCCATTCATACACGTCGAGGATGGGTGCGGGTGATCCTTTTTGAGCACCGGCAGAAATAGGCCATTGCATAACCTATGGCTTCGACAGTTGGTTCTGCTTGCGAGAGAATGAACGCATTGAAATCTGGGTCGCGATGCCCCCATGGTAACTGCGCCAGCTTGTTCTCCTCGAATAATGATGCGGTATGTCAAGCAATGAGAGAGTTTGATATATCTGGGAGAGGTGCCTGATATCGCTGAAGTAATGACTCAGAGAACAAGTGGATGCACAGCGTCAGGACGTCACCCTCGGCGATGATAGCACCCTTGATGTCGTTCTGCGGCAGGTAGGTCGAGTGAGCAAAGAACTCGCTACTCATGTCCCGGATATATTGTGCTCACCTCGATTAGTCTGGATGGAGTGAGGCACGAACGGCATGTGTTGGGGACGATATAATCGGAATTGGCTCGGGGTCCCTCCCCGTCAGGCAGCGACGTATCGAGTACTTTCTGGGAATAGGTGTCAAGGGCACGACGACAGTAACGGTCTAATTGGCACCCGCCAAATCTCATTCCACCAAGCCAGCAATGGCAACATAGTGGTCTAATTGCGACGTGACCAATGCAGTGGATCCAGCGGAGTCGTGCCGGAGTGGAGATTTGACCGGATCGATTCGATGCTGAGTATTTCACACTCGTTACAAGTAGGAACGACGAAGAAGCGCGGCCCGCAATGTTCGTCGTTGACTATTAGTCGAGGCTGTTGAGCCATGATTAGTGCGACCTTGGCAACTCCAAAGGAAGGCGTAGTGGCGGGCATCGACCCCATGTGCTCATTGTTTGTCGACGTCAGTGACCAGCCAGCTTGCAATTATGCAGATTGATACAGTGACCTGAGGTTTGGCTGAGTCAGCTTAATATTTGACCGAATTGATGCAGCCGAGCATCAGTTAAGGTCGACATCATCAACAAGGCCAAGTTTCAATCATTGAGTCAGAGTCCATTGCAGGTGACTAACCAAGGTTGGGGTGGATTGACACTATTGACAGGGCCAAGCTGCGCTCTGACCTGAGGTTGGATGGGGTCAAAACTATTGACAAGGCTGAGTTTCAATAGATGAGTGGGGGTGAGTCACTCACGACTGGGCCAAGGTTGGTCACAGTTGACACTTTCCACTTGGCTGAGTTGAGACAGGGTACGATGGTCACAACTAGCTGAAGGTTGGGGTTGGTTGACATTGTTGACAGGGCCAAGTTTCAGTAACTTAGACAGGGTGTGATGCTCACGACTGGCCCAAGTTGGGGTGGGTCGACATTGTTGACAGGGCCAAGTTTCAGTAACTTAGACAGGGTATGATGCTCACGACTGGCCCAAGTTGGGGTGGGTCGACATTGTCAACAGGGCTGAGTTCAGTAGCTGAGTGGGGGTATGTCACTCATGACTGGGCCAAGGTTGTTTGCCATTGACACATTTGACTAGGCCGAGTTGGAGTAACTGAGACAGGGTACAATGCTCACAACCAGCCAAAGGTTGAGGTTGGTCAACATTGTCAACAGGGCCGAGTTTCAGTAACTTAGACAGGGTGTGATGCTCATGACTGGCCCAAGTTGGGGCGGGTCGACATTGTCGACTGGGCTGAGTTTCAGTAGCTGAGTGGGGGTACGTCACTAGTGACTGAGCTAAGGTTGTTTGCCGTTGACACTTTTGGCTAGGCCAAGTTGGAGTAACTGAGACAGGGTATGGCACTCACAACCAGCTGAAGGTTGGGGTTTGTCGACACTGTCGACAGGACTGAGTTTCAGTAACTTAGACAGGGTATGATTATCACAATGTACCAATTTGGGGGAAGCACCACCATTTCAAGGGGTCAATTGGTTGACTGATTTCAATTTCAGACTCTAACTTGGCAAAATGGCAGGTCAGAAGCAAGACTGGTGATGCAACTAGGTCTGTACCCACATATCATAATAAAGTGTACACTATCAAATGAGATTTTCCCCATGGTTCTGAGCCTTATTGATATTATCTGATTTAATCACTACTGTTTTTGGCCTAAAGGACTGCGGATTTGAATAGTGGGCACTAACAACTTCTCTTCATCCACACTTTCTGTGCAAATCAAGAAACCATGTCATCTCCCATATACACCTCCCTGATTCCAACACAGTAGACCCTGTATCAAAATGATCTCTTGAGCACCTATATGATGTTACTCTTTTAATACAAGCAGGGCCTAGGACTTGAATGGCCCTCTTTGCCACAACTTCCCTTGGAAGTCATCTCTGAAGCAGACTGATTGGTGAACATATTAGTAACAGCATACAAGAATTGAAGTAAGTGGGATCTCCAACCATTGCTATTCTCTAACATAGCACTTTTACTTGTAGTCTGGCTCAGGGATATTGATGTCATAAGGCTTGCCAAAAAGGCAAGGACTATAGAGAGTCGACCCCTCACAGCCAAAGAATGTGAGGCTCTAGGAAAGGAAGGAATTTTGAAACTTCAACCACTGACCAAGATTTGGCATCCCTCGGTTATCACCAATCATTCGGAATATATCTTGGTTTGGTATCTTTCTAAGGGTATCAGTGAGCTAAATCAGGTTAGTATGAAGTATATGGTTGTATGGAAAAGAATTTATGGAATGTATAGCTTCAGCTTTGGGACCAGGTATCGCTTATTGAGCAGCCACTTGGTAAAAGCATTCAGAAGAAAGACACTTCACACTAGCACAACATCAAGCCATTCTTCAGAGAAGGTGCAGATCAACATGGGGCTATCAATCTATCTCCAGCATGGTATTAGCAAGGCTGAGATGTAAGTCCTACTTCGTGGCTTTAGAGGGAGATGGCCAAACGAGAGTCTAGGTTCACAAACACAATCCTGAGGTCTCTTCTCTGCTCAAGGACTCCAAGTGTGAAAACAGAGCCTGTGGCTGAGTCAAAGGCATCTGATATATTGGTGGGCTCTTGGGAGGAGCTCTGGCTGTAATGCACCCTGACATGTACTGAAAGGCTTGGGAGGCAATGGCCAATCTTGGCCATTGGGCAACCTTATACAAGGATCAAGACATGCAGGATCTATTGAGCATCTGGCCAAATGTCTACAGCGTTGCCTCCGTGATGGTTAATAGAGCAAGTCCCATTCATTTGAATGTGCATGGACACCCTCAATCACTCGATATGTTACTAACATTTGGCAAATATGAAGAACTAGACATGGTAATGCCTACCCTTGGGATGAGGCTACAATATAATCCAGGGACCATTGTTGCATTCTCAGGGCATTTTTTAGAACATGGGGTTGGTGAGGTGGATGGGAATCGTGATATAATTTCTTTTTACATGAGGGACAATGTGCATGAAAGCATGGATATCAACCATCTCCATTATGTGCACTACTCTGAAATTGACAAGAAAGGAATCTAGGAAGTGGTTCCAATTTGGATATGTAATGTAGGATAGTAGTATTTTTACCATGCCTATCAGTCTTTGAGTTCATTTGTATTGGTCTGAGGCCGTTCAATTTCACAGCAAAGCTCAGCCAAAGTAAGTCTTGGTCAAAGTATGACTATTTTCCACAGAGGAATACACTACTCATGGATAAAGCTATTGCAGATCCGTCAACAAATTGAGCATAGAATACACTTCCCATGCTTTTGTAACCTCTTTGTTAGCCTTGTCCACTTCTTTGAAATTGTGTTGCAGGGCCTTAAGGATCTGTTGTCGGTTTTTGTCAATATCGACATATACTTCGTGAGTGAGTGGGCTGCTGCTTGGCAACCATTGTAGAGAGCCAACACTCTCTATGTTCATAACGTTCCACTCTGGTTGAAAATACTCACATATCTGTTGTGTTCTGTGCCCATACAAGTCCATCTGTGGTGAGTTGTATCTATCTGTTCGTGGTCACTAATATCTGTTCTGTGTATCCATTGATGGACACAATGGACCGGTCTTGTTTCTCCTTGTTTGCCTACATTTTACTTTCATTCTTACATTTTTGTGATATCGCACTGCTTTTGTGTTGCAGGGCCACCATTACTGACTATTCCCTTATCATGTTTCATTTAGATCTTAGATCTTGTCATTTATCCATTCTTCTCATCCACAGGCTTCTTTAGATTAGCATGGTTACTGACATCCAGGGAATGCCTGGACTATAAAAATTGTACTTGAGATTGTGAATTGCATCTGGTTTTTCCTGCCCGATCACCTCATTGAATCCATTTCTCTTTGCTTAGTAAAACTTCGTTGTTGCCCTCACCTCACAGTCTCATCATCATGCTCCCTATCATTGTCTTTGTTGTCTGACCACTGCCTTGTCTATTTCACCTAAGCTTTGTTAGTTTCTCTTGCTTTGTCATTCCTCGTCGTTTCTTCTGACCCATTGTGTGCTGGACCCTTCTCATCCGTTACATCCATACTGTCAGACATGAGCAGAACCTAATGCTCTCACTGTGGTCTGTCACAGCAAACCCTTTTCCCCTTACAACTCTACCCACAGAACCCTTGGATGAGACTTCTTGCCCACCAAACCCCTTTTGCACCACACCCCTTACAATCTTTACAACTGGAGCCCACTATGAGGGGTTCTTTAGGGTTGTTGGAAAGGATGCTTCGACCCATGCCTCAGCAACAAGAACTTGAGGAACTTCTCACTGAGTTTCACTGGCTCCACATTTCAGAAGATTCACAGTTCCTCCACCAGGTGACTCTGGAACATGCACACCACAACACTTCAGGATTTGCATTCTCATCTAACACCACACGACAGCGAGAAGTGGATTCTCCGTTCTTCCCTGGTGCTTTCATCCACTTCACACCTCTACGAGGCTGTGCATCATGTGGGAACTATCCATTTAGCCTAGTGTTTGAAAGTCAGGTTAAGTTAGGTTTTATTGCCTTTTTTGCCTTGACCCTAACCTAACCAGTCTTTCAAAATCTTATATTTGTCACAACCATGACCAAAACCATCAAGAACCAGTCACAGTCAGTCACAGGTCAGTCAAAGACTGGTCAAAAGAGTAACATCTCTATAGTTTTCTTGCATCTGTTGAATCTACTATGAGTGGGCTGGACCATGTACATAGTATTATATTGACATTTAGATGTGATCATGAGTTGTGGTGGACATGAAATCCATATGTGCACTTATGTTTTCCACATGTTTGAGTAGTACATAAATATTAACCTTTTTTTTCCCCTCCTTATCCTGTATCGTGCGCCAGTCCTCACAAATATGGTGGATATCCATAAGTCTTCTCAGGCACAGAAGCCTTCTACCAAGGCTTGAGAAATGGACCAGCCTTCGATCGGGTCTCATGGGATGAAATCCAAGGTAATCCCACAAAAGAAACAAGTCATAAAGCAAAAGGAAGTCGAGTCATCTGACAACAAATCCAAAAATCAGTCAGATGAAGATGAAAGCAAAGGATGTACCTCGAGAATGGAGCAACACAGAAAAGTGAAGATGATGATAGAAACAGTGAAGCGGCAGTGTCGAAGAAAATCAATTTCTATTGAAGTGGAAGATTTTGTTGATGTTATGATTTGCCCCTATCTTTTTCTTTTTCTTTTCTTTGTCATTGGGACTTACTATTTCTTTTCACACGATTACTCATTCTCACTGACTCATCGTCCAATCCATCGGACTTCTCTTCACTTGCTTCATAATCATGCTTACTTCCTTCATCATTCCATGTGATTCCATTGCATTCTCTTTAGTCATTGTCGCTTACTCTATTCCCTTCTTCAGCCTGCCCTAAACCCGCTAGCTTAGGTATATAAGACTGTTGTCCTTCTATAGTCTCCCTAAGCTAGGTCTTACCTCTGTACTGCACACTTGCCAATACAGACTTCCTTTCTTCCTCTTGTCCTTGCGAGTCTCCATCCATACTCAGAATGGGCAGTTCACTGTTGAAGGAAACCCCTGTTGACCCCTTGTCTTTCATCGCTCTAGGAAGACCCTACAAGCTCTTTGTCCTTTCGTCGACTCCAGTCAGACAAACCCTTGACCCTATACTTTAGGGATACTTGTCATATGTGAGAGGCCCTTATCGTATCTTCACCCTTGTCACAGAGGTCACATGTATGCCTTACCTGGGACTACACGTAACAGTTGATGCCACTGAGGTTGGCACTACTGACATTGATGAGCAAAGGCTTGTGCAAGATACCAATGAGGTACACAGTTGAGACTTTGAACTGAAATATGTGTCAGTTGAACGGATTGAATAGAATGATTTCAATCACGAGCATCGTGTTTCAATCAAACCTGCTCAGAAAGTGAAGAAATGGGATACAAAGGATCTACTTACCATATTCTCTGACCGAGTGACAGTGAGATTTGTGGCACCTGATGGAAAGATCGAGACAAAAGTAGGACACTGGTGCAGCGTATGCAAGTAAGTTGACATACAATAAGATTCAAATGATATAGAACTTACATGATCCAGAGAAGACAAGAATTTCCTTGCAAAGAATGGGAAATGACGAGCATTCCATGTTGGCAGTAACTCGTCTTGTTGGGCCCATATTCACATGCACTATGATCTGTACAGGGAAAAATGCACTGACCAGGGGATTGATGAGAATCACTTTGCTGTTTCACGTGAGATGGTGGAGGAGCAACAACGTGCAAGTTCAACGGTAGCGAAAGATGGGAAACAGACAAATTTGGATGGTCTGTTTCCGAGTGTTCTGGGCCCACGTGCATTTTTGCATGAGGACGTGCTGAAAAACAGTAGCTGAGTTTGTCATGTGTGATGATCAGGTGAGTAGGTTGAATCATTATAGCCTGTGAATGTGCTCACATGTGTGTGGCTACCATAGTCTATTAGGGTGGCTAGCAAAGCAATGTTTAGGAATTGTTTGGTAGCTATGCAGCCATCAGCCATCAAAGCCAACCTACTGTTAGCACACGACATCACAGCCTTTATTCACAACTCTTTCATTGACTTCATGAAGCAACTGAAGAGTGAGATCCAGGTAATCATCAGATATTTTATGACTTCCTTTTCTCATTTTATTTACAGTCTGCTGCCATAGGACGAGTCTCAACCATAATGGACTTGTGGTCCATTGACCAAACAAAAGCCTTGTTTTTTGGACTCACTGCACATTGGATTCATGTAAATGAAGAGACCAAAGCATGGACACTCAAGTCTCAAGTTGTTGGCTTTCGTGGGATCTCTGGTATGCACAATAGAGAAAATCTTGGGAGGTATCTCATTGGTTTGTGTGAACGTGCTGGTATCGTTGCATTGGGGTCAAGCAAGCTTCTTTGCTTAACAGCTGATAATACTGGCAACAACAATACAACCTGTGACATTGTGGAGAAGTTCCTCTTTTGCCATTCTATCTTCAACTTTGATTCTTTGCAAAACTGCTTGCCTTGCTTGGCGCATGTCATCAATCTCTCAATCATTACCATCATGTCCTTGGTTACCAAAGTTTCCAGCTTGGACACGTCTCTTTCTATGTGGGAATTTGATCCTTCACTTTCGGGCAACCGTGTGTTTGGTGAATCACTCAACATTGTCACTGCAATACACACTATCACTATCAAGGTGAGTTTACATCATTCTTGAATGATATCATTATTGATACTTTTACATGTATAGATACAATGTTTTGGACAACACATCGAATACTTTAAGACCCTTCAAGCCAATTGTGGTATCAACCCACCACTTTCCATACCGCTGCAGAGTAATGTGAGGTGGGGTACTGCCAATGGGATGTTGGGTCAGGCCTATGCTCTACGACAGGTATGAAATTCATGCATTTTGGTTGAGATGAAGCTAATGTTTGTTATATACATAGCCAATCAATCTTTTCTTAAGTTCTGCTGATAAACTCTTTGGCTCGATTACTATGATCCGCCAAAACAGACAAATTATGAAGCATATCCCCTGGATGGCATTCGCACTGAAGGTGATGGACTGGGAACATATTAATGACATAAGGGCTCTCATTGCCATATGTTCTACTTCAACATACGTGTCATACGCGTTGTAATAAGTTTATACTAATCTGAATTGGCATAGGACATGAATAGCATTCAGCAATACTTTTCATCTGAGGCACAGCCCACACTGTGGCGTGTAATTCCTGCCATTGAAGAACTGCAAACGTCATGGGAGGCCAAGCAAGACAATCTGAAGTACGACCTTTACAAGGATGCCATTCAAGCTGGCATTATGAAGCTCATGAAATATTATAATCGTTTCAATAAGAAACCTGTGTATATACTTGCTCTCGGTAAGTGTCTGTATCATTATCTAGTATACTGTACTTATTTGTTGTTCCATCTAGTGTTACATCTGTATTACAAACTCAACTACATAAAGATGGCATGGGGTGGACCAGATGAACAGGCCAAGGAGATTGCTGCTGGCAACAAGAATGCCAAAGATTGGCATGACGAAGCACTGAAAGTTATCAAGGCCACTATGAAGGACTACTGGGATGACTCTGCCACAAGTTGCAAAGTGTCAGGAAGTCATACCACGCAAACTCCACCACCCGCTTTGGATCACTTGACGATGGAGTTGACATTGTCAACTCTTGAGTCTGAATATGACCAGCAACGTCATATGCTCGTTGTTCAGGCAAGTCATAATGCAAGCATGGGATGGGCAGCCGAACTACATTGGTATCTCAATGATCTACCCTGGAATGTTTCAAAGGACATGGATGTCATATTATGATGGGTGGTATATTGTCTATTTATCATTATGTACTGTATTCTAATGAATAACAGAAAAATTCTGCTGTTTACCCTACACTTGGCAAGATTGCACAGGATGTATGTGCTATCCCAGCATCATCAGTCCCTTGCAAACAGTTGTTTTCTGCTGGTGCAGAAGTTGCAACAGATTGCCGTTCTCAGTTGGGTTTGGTGCATTTTGAGGAGATTCAAATCTTGAAACATGTGTGGCGAGATATGGTTGTTGACTGTGTGGGTGCAAATTCTCAGAAGGCCAAAGAGATTGTTCTGCATGAGTATCAAGACTTGCTTGAACGTGATGAAAGCTTTGTGGACTCGGACTTTGAGAGATCTGTGAAACAGGCTGACATATAGTACTTAGTAGGATACCATTGCAGTCACGGTCAAAGTCAGTTAAGACTGGTCTTTAGTCAGTCTTTCTGTAATGCAAAAATCCATTGACTGTGACTGAAACTGAGTATGACCAGTTACAAATGTGGCTGAAAAAAGTATTGGTTCAGTCACAGTTAGGTTCAGTCAATGGTTTTTTGTCAGTCATGTGACTGAACTTTCAAACACTAGTTTAGCCTGCTGCCACTCTTGCCCTTGACCCCCTTAAGCTTCTTGTCCTTCTGGAAAGATTCCCACCTTTTGTTTTCTTCCCCCTGAGTGTGCAAGCATTTGTTACCATCAGACAAATGTTCCATGTGCTCATCATCACCATCGCTTGACTTTCTATTCAACCTGACAACCATTCTGACCACCACTCCCTGGCATAGTGATGCATGGATTATGGTAATGCTTGTTAGCAAATAATGCAAAATATAGATAATCCTAGTCATGGTCATACCCTTAGTACTGATGCATCAGGCATCCCTCTGTGCTGTCAAGTCTGTACATCCATTGATGCATCACCCACCCTAGTTAGTATCCCATATGCCCTAACTGTAGGTCTCCCTGTTGATGCATCAATTGTGCTGTCCCAGCATGGGTATCAGTGTAGGCAATGATGCATCACCTGATTGGTGCATCATCCCTCCATTAGTAAGGGTCTTAGACCTGTTGATGCATCAACCGCCCTATCCCACCCACTTTACTGTAGGTACAATCATGGCCTGTAGTAGGTGATGCATCAGCCGATTGATGCCTATCCCTCTCGTCCTCTGGCGTACCATACTAGGTGATGCATTATCATTCCGTTACTGTACTCTTGAGCCATTGATGCATCAACCATGCTACCCTGTCAGCCACATCATAGGTATCGTAGCCTGTAGGTGATGCATCAGCTGATTGATGCATCATCATTTCATACTCTTATGTCTTAGCATATGTCCATTGATGCATCACCCGTCCTGCAGTCCTGTCCTGTTGGCCCTATTATAGCCATCGTGAGTGATGCATCAACTGTGATGCACAAATCCTCCGTATGACTTATGCATTAATTGTTCCTATCCCATCTGAAAACATTAGCTGATGCATCATCCATAATGCACAAGTTATTCTTTCATACTCCTGAGTCTGTATGTGCGCTGATCATGTCTTCCTTTTGCTCCGATCACAGGTGATTGATTCACCACAGATATGCAGATCATGACTCGAAAGAGTATAAACAATGTTGAAAGGAGTATTTAGTCGCATACAACTCATCTGTCGGGCTCAGTCTCGACCGGTGTCTTGTCCCCGGCAATTTCTTCAATCTCATCCATCAGAATATCTCTCTTGTTCTCGTCAGCTTCGACCCACTCGCGATCCATCTTCTTCGCAAACTCCATTGTAGGTGACCAAGAGAGACGGCAACTTTTGGCAAGGGAATGTCTGATACTTGCCTGCCACTGTGCATACATGCAATGGCCTTCAGCAATATCTTTGTTAGCAGAGGCAATTGACTTTCCTCTCTCTTCCCAACGAGTAGCGTCCCACTGGAGAAAGAGTAAGGTTTGTCGCATCTCCTCTAACAGGAGCTTAAATTCCTCTGACCAATGCTGAGCCCTGGCTCGAGCCTTGCACCATTCAATCCGCGTATCTAGGCCAGCATGTCATCGTGAGTTTGTCATAAGTTGATTCGAACATAATTTACCTTCCAGGATCACTTCATCTTCACCATTAACAGCTCCACCCACACACCATATCCAGGACAATTTCCTAGTCCCTTCTGTTTCCCCCCAGAGTAAGTCCAACATGGCACGAATGTCTTGACGGTTGAGTGGACGAAGGACAGACGTCCACGTGCCATTTTCCTTGAGCAGAGGTGCTAGTTGGTACAACGCTTTATGCACATCGTCATACCTGATTGGTTGGCTCATGAGTTCAAGACACATAGATAGATAATGGATTCACGTACCTATTTGCTGCTGCATCGATCCTTGCCTCTATCACTTTGAGCGTATTTCAAGCTCTTGTGTTTGCTCCCTGACCTCACAAGTTGCGATCCTTGAACTTCAGGATACAGCTCTGGGTGCGGAGGTTGGAACGTATTGTCTGTAATGCATCAAGTCCCTGTAAATAGTGTAACTTCCATTCCATGCGCTGCAACCGTTCATCGCACGGAATCAACTTGCCAATCTATGATGGAAGCATCAACTTGTATGCTTCCGGTGGAATGATGACATCGCCATCTCCTAGACCCTTGGCATGCTGAGAAGCCAGGGCGGGTAAGAACAGGTGTTGTAACTTGACCCAGCCGTCGATGCGGCGCTGCAGGGTGTTACTCTGGAGTACAAGTTGACTTTCTTGATGGTCCGTATGATGAACACCCAGCCCGGCCTTCTCACGTTTCAAACGGCATCTGACAAAGAGTTGTTTCATGATGAGAATGAGAAAACATAGACTTACTGCTGGTCTTCTAACTCTAACCCAGCACTGATGAGCACACTGGTGGAGCAAATGTCATGAAGAGTGGTTGAGTTGTTGCGTGTCAGATCTTCGGCCTCTTCTCTAGCCAGCTCAAGTCGAACTGTAGCCATCGTTAGTGCTAAACACAAGCAGTGTCAACTGTAGAAATTCAGTCCAATATTGGCCATGACTTACAGTTACCTTGTCGCTCGTAAGGATTGGTTTTCATGTGATCTTTCTCCCACTCCTCAACTTGGTTCCTCCACTTCGTCAATTCCTCAGAATGACTAAATTTGATTCCTTTCTCAAGGTCCTCTAGAGCATTTTGAAACTCTGCCTGTTTTGAAATCGCCACCTTTAGTTTGCTGAGCAGAGTCTGACCTAGAGATAATGAGAAAAAAAATCAATTCAGCTAATTAATACACTTACAAAGGCCAGTCACCTTTTTCCAGTTTGAGTGACCGAAGTGATCATCCAAGACGTCGCGCTGGGAACCAGGTCCCATCTCCTTCGTGCTTGATGCAACCAGATTGATATTTGCCCATCCTCTTTCTGGAGCTTCGCCATCTGTCCGGCCAACTCCAGGGATAAAGTTGAAGGAGAACATTGTCTGACACTTCTCGATGTGTGCTGGAAGGTGGAACTTCGGCACAAAGAAGGTGAGGTTCTTCCCCAACAACGAGAAAGAAAGCATATCGAGTTGGGTTTTCAAGCATTCAGAAAGATGCTTGGACCATTAACAAGCTATGTCATAAGAAACGTTGACATCATTGACCAAGTTGTACTGCATGGCAGAGCAAAATAGATAATCCATATTAACGTATCTATATGAGGGTGAGTCATCAGTGTAGACAAGGAAAATGATGACACACTTTTCGCCTTTCTGCAAGTCGCCGACCCCTCCGGGTAGCTTCATATTGTGACGCACACAATCAACCATCCGATGAGATTTTGTGTCCGCCATATTGACAGTGAGGTGAGTTTGACATGTACTTTTCTAAATCGAGTCAGTGAGCAAATGAGGATGAGCTGAGCAACAGGTATATCTTACCTCTTGGCCCTCTCCAAGATATTTTTCCAAGTATCATTTGTATGCGGTTTGATCGACAAAATATGCCCAACCCTGACTGAGACTTGGATCGATGCTATCTTTGGAAACTTTCTTGCATTTCAATCTAAAGTTTGCATCGATCGCCACAAACAAAGCGTAGAGCCACCTGTTGCAACGTGATGTCAATTTTGCAGCGTTCTGTCAATTGAACATGCTTACCTATTGTCCATCTCACCCAGGTTGGATGGTATGTTGATCCCGGGATGAGGACAGGCAGGACATAAGACAGCGCACTCACCCTTTGATGTCAGGGCGATCCCATCTGGGACATGCCCACAACCAGCGCGTTTGAGCATCTTTAGATGATGCCATTCACAAGACATCCTGAGGAACGCCTCATAGCGATTCTGCGACCATGACAACCGATCAGTGAATAAACATGCAAACGTAAGGGGAAATTACCTTGATGTCCATGAGCCTGGTATTATCCATAAGCCTGGTGAGCGAGTTGTAGTATTCGTATGCAGAGATCTTTGATTCCAGAGAGATAATATGGAACTGCTTGAGGACACGGAACGTTGCCGCTGTCTGGGGCCGCGTACTTGTAGCTGGGAACCAAGACATACGCAAGAGTTGCTGGGAATGGCTCAGTGCTTTTTCGCAATTACAGAAGTCAAGCACAACTGCCTGAATGCCCATAGTATCAATAATGATGAAGCTGTCATTGAAAGCACGTTCAGGATTACAACAAGTGCTTGATGGTGGGTGCCCAAGTTGAACTCTTAGGCTGATGTTTTTGAGAGTAGTCGATTCGTAATATGTACCATTCCATTTCTGTTGGAGCATTCAGTCAACATGAAATCACATGGATGTTCATTTACCTACCTTGATGATGTGTAATGGGTGTCTAGCATGGCTAGCCAGAATGCAAGCACGACAAAGCAGCTCGCCCATGAAACAATCATTGCATGTGAACATCAACTCAGACCTGATCTTACTGCACAGGGCACAGATGCCACCTGAATGACCACCTTGCCCTTTGAGACATAACATCTCCTGCAAAAAAAATGACCGGTCTGTCAACCAAGTCAATAACGGATGATCCTGGTGAGCATGAGTGGAAAACAAAATGGGCAATGGTTTGTTACTTACACCAGCTGTTCTTTTCCTGGTTGAACGACCATATAGTTCGGGATTGAGGTCAACCTTGGGCAGAAGGTCATCCAGGATTTCTGGAATCATTGGAAGCAGTGTAGGGGGCAACATATCAAGAACAGGAGGTTGTGTACTAGTCGCCGCTTGCTTGAATAACTTGTGTGTGCGTGAGAATGACCCATCCTTCTTTGGTTGGTAAGTCAAGTGTGCTTGAGACTTCGTGACAGCAGCCATCTCACGATGGAGGAGAGTAGTAGCGGGCTTTTTTAGGTGTTTGTGGCCTCGAATGAGATGACGCTGAGCCAACGCTGCTACAGCGCGATCCACTGTTGAAGTCATAACTGCTGGGATGGGAGGTAAAGCACAATCAGTTCTATTCGAGAAAACATTTGTGTCAGGCCTTTTCGTGTGTTTTCGAGCTTCCAAGCGATGGTCCTCAATGATTCTGTTGAGGGCAGACTGAACTGCTATGGGGCCCATTGAGGCGCTGAGAGGTGGGAACCACTCCACCTCACACCATCTAGCCATACCATACTATGCAGGACCCAGGCATCATGGTTGTAATGCATCAGATCCAATCGTGGTTTGGAATGCCACATTGCCAATCACTGATCTGCAAGCAGTCAAAATGGATAGTGGTTGATTCCTTTTTGACCATTCTAAGCAACGACCGTCGCAAAAGTTCAAACAGTCAATTGGCACTTAGCAATCGGCATCATATATTTGGTAGATTGAATCACACATGTTACACTGGCACTCTCGCATCAATACAGCGTGCAAAAATCAAGACCTTTTTTGGCACTTCACATCACTCATCGGACCTCTCAAACCCTGATTCGCAGCAGTGGACCCTGCAGTAAGCAATGATCCATTTATGGTGACATCCGAAAGTGGAACTGGATCTGGCTGGCGGGAAATGATTGCAGTGGGATATAGAAATAAGTCATTCGAGAATGGAATCCAGGGGGCGGAGGTACTCTGCAAATCATCGGTTGGCATACAGCGCACTCCATTTGTTGATAATAGGTACTTACTGGAAACAAAACATTATTCTCCTTGTTTTGGTGTTGAAGGTCGGGCAAGGGTGAAGCGTAGATATCATTGATGTCATCTGTCTGCTCACACCTGGGTACTGGGGGCTCCACAGTAAATTGAAACCTCTAAGCCGGCGAGTCAGCGAGATGCAGTAATGACAGATATATCTCACTCACAATAGGTCCAGCGGTGTCCGGCTCATAGTCGTAAACGAAGGAGAATGACTGGACCGTGATTCCTCTCGGGAGAGAAATCTTCACAGTGGACATTTCTGAACTTTGGGCCATCGAGTGAGCCAGAGGGCAGAAGGGAGGATCAGGTTGGACTCTGGAGATGGCGCCGCATGGAGATGCACCTTTAAGAGATTTTGGAATATGCAAAAAGTAATCCTGAGGAAGGATACATTCCTGATTCCTGCCAACTTGTGCTAACCCATGGGCTTGAAGGCATGTTGGAGGTGGCATCGCATAGGAATGCATCAAAAAGCAGCCTCAAGGAATGACACACATGTTCACAATGGATCCCAATTATTGCCAAGTTCTCCAACCCGCGGACTTGAAGGCACGTGTATGTCTTCATTGCAAGATTCAAGCCATATTGATCAGTACATGATGCATGAAGTTGGGTCCCACAATGTTGGCCCTGGAAAACGTTCTCCTGAGCTATTCGCGCGTGATGTGCCCCTGCCATATCTGTATGCTCATTATCCACCTTCGTCTTCTCTTCCTGTTCCTACTTCCAGCATCGTTCCACGCCCGCACAATTTGCACATGAATCGCAGTGAGTCCCTGTTTGCCTTCTTTTTTCCGTTATCTTCAACCACCAAAGTCTTTGGCTGAGATTCGCCAGGGATCTGTCCCCTGGTAGCACATGTATATAAGGCTTCTACCATCAGTATTTTTGAGAGTAAGAACCCATCTCAGCGAGCTTGACACCCACTCTATCATGACTAACGCTCACCTTGGTATGCGACTACCGCACCTTCTCGTCCGCCTCTCATTAACTCCTTGACATAGCTGCTGTCCTTCTCCTTCTGGAGAAAATGTCTTTGACAGACGTTGAGGCTGCCCGTGTGCACTCCGCAATCTGCGTTTCTGGTTCTGTATCTGGTGACTCAGAACCCGACACCGCCGATTCTGGCACTGAGAGCGACACAGCCTTGATGGCTTTGAGGGAGTTGCCCACGGCAACTGTTGTCAGCGATGGACAGTCACGCTTCCAGAAGACTTACCGTGGCTTTGCATTCAATGTCCCAAAGCCCAATGCGGTTGGCCCATTCTATCTCATCACCCGTGGCTGCCGTGTGGGGGTGTTTTCTACTTTGTAAGTTCATTTTCGTGCACACCCCATCTTTCTGTTGACGCATCCTGTATAGCCAACGTACTGCACCTCATGTGCAGGGTGTTAGTCTTAGCTCTTACACTCGCATTGCTTCCATTGACACTGGTCTTTTGGGTATGGCGGACGCGATCGAGCACAACAAGCAGTTTTGTTACATTGATTAACATACGTGTACCTGCTGATCATCCCAGCCCCAACATGTCGATCTTGTCGAGATCTGTAATTCATGTGATTTCTTGTTTGAAAGACTGGCTTCTGAGGATCACGTTGAGAATGGCAATATTGGATCATTAAAGTGGTATGATGTCAGTGCCCGTTTGGTAAGCTAACTGACTACGACAATGCATGTCAACAAAGGCGTCAATGTCCCCTTGCGTGCAGCAAAACATCTTCAATCACATAAATCACCTGGGTAATTCGTTGTCTAGTCACTTCCAATTCCCATAGCCTATCACAAACGCCATCCTTTTGCAAGACATTTGTGTGAAGTGTATTAGATATCGCTCGGAGTTCTTCAATCTTTCCAAACGTCTGGTGTAGCTGCTCTACTTGTGAGGTATGAAGGTTAGGATATGAGATGCGGATGGAAAGACCATCAAGGAAAGATATCAATGAGCCGTCGATAATGTTCATCAAGCACGACTCCAAGTTTCGTAAGTTTATTCAACCACTGCAGACAGAGGGCAAGGAAAACATGAGTAGTCATGAGACACTTGAAGGGAAAAGAAGGAATGCTTACTGAGGAGGAAAGACAGATGGGGCAGGTGAACTTGAGCAGGCCATCTCTGTTAATCGGCCACTGCAGACAGATGCACAGAAAGAAAATTAGTAGCCATGGAATGCTTCAAGAAGGGAGGGAGATGAACACTCACCAAGCAAGAGATACAGAGGGGGCAGGCAATGTTGAAGGGGCCATCACTGTCGTCTCCGGGTTGGATTGTGTGAATTGTTCTGGGATGTCATGGCTGGTTGCACTGTAGGAAACGGATCTAAGTTATTTGAGAGAGCGAAAATTATCAGTATACCTTCGTTTCATCCAATATTTCACTTTATTTTTGAGACTGATTCGCTCGTGATTTCTAGAGATGCGGAACGGGTCATTTGATAGGTGGTAGAGTAAGAATCTACTCACTTGGTATAGTATTGCTTGCTATAAGACTGCTTGGCCCTCCGTCTGTCATCATCAGTGTGATATAACTTTGGTCTTCCCATGATCCCGTGGCTGAAGGGTGTGAGCTTAAGGAGCGGAGAGGTGACAGTAGTAGTATAAGGAACTATATTAGGTGAAGTGTCGAAGTTACGGTAGAACGAGCCACAAACAATACATATGAGATTTATAGGAGAAATACGAAACATTTCGACATTGCAACGTTACTTTCTAGGTAAATGGATCCAATAGAATAGCTAGGGGCCCTAGAAGACAGATCAATTATGGTGGTGGGAATAATGGCATGGTTAGAAACCGTGGGTGATACCGGGTGTCGAAAGTTGTCCAAAGTGCAGCTTGAAATCTAACTGCAACTCACGTCGTCTGACTCATTTCTTACACTTTCCAGACTCTATTCATTTTCCATCATATATTCGGCCAGATAACTTGGTGTGCTAAATGATTTCATGATGCTATATACTAATACAATGTTCTGTCCCCACTTCCATACCCAGATCATTCAGTAAACACTGTATTCTATGTTTTCGAGATTAAACTTGACAGGGGTTCCCCATACTAGGATGCTCATGAACCGCTGGCTTGCTCGATCCAATTCCAGGCACGTTGTAGTCATGCATGATTAGGCATCAAATCATCTTTATTTCAGACTCGTGCAACACTGGCTAGGATAAACCTAGAGAGATGCCCTGCTGAAAATAGTTATATTAAACAATCCATAGCAACACAAATGGTTAAGGCATTGGTCCAACTCATATTGGTATGGGCACACTACAGATCAACCTTTGAAATAAAGTACAGATGTGGCTGTCGACTGCACCTGGTGTTTGCGGCGAGCCAAAACATCTTTTATCAGGAAGCTATCTGCTTGAAACAGTGGTCGTGCGTGCTGATTTGTCAATCAAAATACTATTACCTTGCTTCCATACGGTCCGTCGTTCAGTGTACCTTTCCTCAAAAGCCTGTAATGGCGTCTCCTGAGCGTTTGATTACTTTTATCAAATTTTCTCACCTCTAGTGCCAATTCCTGGCCTGTACTATGGCGCCTACATGCTGGACGATGCCCAAACAGGTCGCATTCCTTACAAGTCAGCTCCCCGAGTATGAGGAGCACATGGTGGACAAAAAATACCATCTTTTCTGGCCGTCGTTGTTCAGCGCTTGGTTTGAGAGATGGTCTGAGAAGGATGTTCTATTCCCGGACATTCAGGGGCCACTGAATGCCGAGCAGAGCAATGAATTGGGCACTGCCATTAAAGCGTGTCACAAGGTATGTTGTCTATGTTATTGGACATTTGAACGATCTGCTTAATTTGCCTAATTACATAAGCAACTACAAACGTGGTTCCGCTGGTGCACAAATGCCTCACGCCGAAACCGTTTGCAACAGAAGCACACCTCTGTCTTTGAAAAGGCTATCGAGCCAAAGGGATCCTGCATTCTCTCACAGTCTGAGATCTACTCTGTCAAGTACTATAACAATTGCATCAAACCTCTGCTCGATGCTGAGAAGGAGGCAGGCAAGCTCCAGTCACATGGCGACATCCTCCGTGCTGGTCATAAGCTCTCAAAAGAGCTTTTGGAGACAGAGGACAAGGAGATCAAGAATCGGATCAAAGAGATTTACAAGATGCAACAGAGGAAAGAGAAGACGGAAGAGATTACCCCGCATAAGCCCACAGATGCCAACGAAATCCAGCGGTAAGTCACTTCAATGTTCTGTGGGATATCGTCAGTCAAACTGAAGAGTCACACAGAGCAATCAATGACCTCCCTTTTGCACTTGCCTGCATGGCTGAGCTCATAAAATCCCGTACCTGCTATACTGTATCATTCATCTGCACTAGCCCAGATCCTTCGTGAAACTGGGATATCTCCTCTATATCGTAAGTGTTCTTTATCTCAAGGCTGACGAAACAACTGACCATGTTGCTAGCTGTCACCCTAACAAGAACCTGCAAGGTCAAACATTCACGGCGATGTTTCCAAAGGAAGAGAATGCTACACTTAGCATGTCCCAAAGTTACGCAGAAACCCTGTTCCGTAAGTACCAACTCAATTCAATCATCGATTATACTGACCGCATTGATGTAGCACCTGAAATGCGTGACCCCACACATGCTGCCAATGGCACAGCTGAATCTGATGTAGTTGAAGTGAGCACAGAGGCTGTCCTCCCTGCTGGAGACCGGATCGATGGTGAAGACGTACACAATGTGGAGACATCAGGGGAGGTTCAGGATGAGGGAGATGGAGATGGAGATGATGAGGGCAGCATCGACGGCGAGCTTGGCGGTGCGTGCGGGGGTGAGAATGGAGACGAGGGGGATGAGGGGGAGGTGAATGAACTCAAGGTGTGTCCCATCCTTCACCTTTTATATCTCAAATTAACATTATTCTAGATTCCAGGAGATGCATCACTTCCCCAAGCAGACGACAATGCATCATTCTCCAACACTCATATGTCTTCCATGGATGCAGCTGGCGTTGTGTCCATTTCCACCATAAGATCATCACTTGGATCTGATGCATCATTCATCACTGGCATGATCGACTCGCAGGTGAGTTCCCTGGATTACCACCACTTCTCCCATTACTTATCTCCGCAATCAGAATGCTTCCTTCGCAACTGGCTCCTTTGACATTGGTGTTGGCTTACCTAGCAGCACTCCAACTATTGGCTCGCTTATGGGGCCGGCACAGTCCTCTACGTCCCTTATGCCGGCTCAACATGTGTTGCCTCTCAGCCATATCAATTCAGACGTTTCATTTGGCCAAAATGGATACACCGCTGCCAATCCCATCACCTTTAGTGAAGAAATGGTGAATATCTGCGCCGACCTAGCCGACAGTGGCTGGAACTTCTCGGGAATTGGGCTTGATGTACTCAACACACAGTCACACTCTGCCGCCCAATTCCACACTGATCTACCGCTTCCACCGCTGCTGCCTGCTCCCCAAGAAATTACTCCAGGCAGACCATGTCTTCCTGCCGTCCCCCTGCCATCTCCATTGATTAATGATGCTGGAGACATTCTGGATGACATCAACAACAATACGGGCAGAATACATCCGAAATCCAGAGGAAGACGTACTGTTGCTCTGGCGCCGAAGTCTCCCCTTGGGTGGAAAACAGCAGCTAAGGCCCTGAAACTCCAAAAACGTGCTATCTCCAGCATAGCAAGAGATTCCAATGGAGCAGGAGTGCCCACGACCATTCCTTCAAATTCAATGACCTCCATCGATCCCCCCCAGCAGACGAACACCCCTACCGAAACCGAGCCGCTGGGAGCAGCCCTTGTTGTTACACAGGACCCATCGGGCCCACGACCATCCAAGCACGTTCCAAGGCAGTCCAAACGAAACGCCTTGTCAGATGCAATCGGAACAAACAAGCAGACCTTCTTTGGGGATGCGAACAACAGCCAACAAGGATTGTCAACCAATCAGAAAGCTAAGCGAATGTCATATGCATGATTTTTAGTTAAGTCCAACTCCGCTACCTCCGCTACTCCGGACCTCTTTCCTTCAGAACTCCGGCGTGTTCTCTACCAAGACGCTACCAGGAGTCTCCGGACTTTTACCTCCGATCTCCTTTTATCCCTCTACATTCCGTTCCTTGTACCTTTACTCTTTTGTATTAGACCCGCCTCTTAGATTCGACCGCAGCTGTGTTTAACTGCGGACACAGCTCCGGCTTAT
>JBBPNZ010000361.1:0-22108 GCA_038091195.1 Phylloporus rhodoxanthus | reverse complement strand
CAAACCAACACCTCTCCGTAGTACATCCCCGCTGCGATCCATCTTCCATCATTCGATATAGCAACACAGCAAACAAGGCCGCTCTCCATTGGCATCATCGCTACTTGCTTGCCATCCTTCACTCGCCACACTTGAATACTCTTCCCGAGTTATAGTCCGTGTCACTCACCGAATGCCTTTGTGCATAGTGGAAGACAGGTGTGCTAGTCGCCGTCATACCGCACGATGCAAAAGCGCTGGTGGGACTAGCAAATGGTTCCTTTCGTCCGTGGGAGTGCATTATGTCATGTGATCCTTGCTGATAAGATAAGAAGTGTTAGGAGTGCACACCTCTTGATAGAACATCATAGCCACAACTGTGCATGAGATCCAAGTCTTTGCAATGTTTCCTACTGACCCTGATCAGACCAGTTGGAACTGGGTCCATTGCCTTACCTTCCCACTCAACAGCCACATTCAGCTTAATTTCTCATTAAAGCCCTACAAATGGATTCACTATGCTACTGGGGTTATTGTTGGCATGGAGGGCCACCTTTCATTCAGACCTGATGACCCTGATGATGTCATGGAATACAACAATGACCTTCAATTCAAGTCTGCTATTCTATACTATCACACTACTAAAGATGTTACGATTTTTCCTTCCTATTCTCTTTCGCTTCCTATTGGGTGGTCTGCTGGCTACGTTCTTTACCCTTTTCTGGCTATTCGTACATTGACTCATTTCATCTTATGTTTACATCCGACCTGACTCGGATATCTTTGACTCCCAACGCTTACTCTTCCTATGCCCGATCCAACTCAGACAACCTTCTCTCCCCTTTCTGCAGTTGTCAGGCTGTTCCCCTTTCACTTTCCGCAGTACACACAGCTAGCTCGACTCTTCCCTTTCACTTTCTCCTTGTGGGAAGTGTCTCTTTTTTGTTTCGTCTCTTCCTGGTCCGTGCTCATTCCAGTATGATATAAGTACCCACTTGCCTCCCCTGTATTCTTTAGTCTTGATCTGCACAACACTAGCATATAATCTAGACCTTACCTTGTGACTCTTCAGTCGAACACCTTAGTTCTTGTCTCATTCAGGGAAACCCCAAATGACTTAGTTCCCTTGTCCTTGTCTCGTTCCAGGAAGCCCCTGAACGATCATTGTCCCTAGTCGTCCTTGCCTCACTCTAGGAAACCCCTAAGCGATCCCTCATCCTCCTTTGCCTCCTACTGTCTCTTGAGTTGGTCTCTTCGTGAGAATTACTCAAGTCAGTAAGTCTTAGGAGCAAGTCCGTTGTGTATGCTACGCATAACAAAAGATCAAGACTCTCCTTGGTCCCACCTTCTATGGTGTAGGACCCACCAGTTACCACCATGAGTTGATCATCTAGATTCGGACTCCACCACGACCACCTCGACACAGACAGTGACATTGAAATTGATGCTCCTGAAGAACAGCCTTCTCAAGGAAGCCACCGACACCACAGACCACAAGCTAGCTACTCTAGCATCACTCAGAGAACTGCTATACAGGTTCATCCCTCAACGCCCCCGCCAACAACTCCATAGCTTGCCATCACTGCCCCACCACAGCCTACTACTGTCATGTCCTCCCACGCCTCTGAACTCAAAGCAGCTCTCCCTGCTGATTTCTCTGGAGAACCTACTGATGCCTCCAGATGGATCAAGGCCATGAAGGCCTACTTCGCCCTCAACAGCTCTCTCTACGTAACTGACAATGACAAGATCATGACCACCCTTAACAAGATGTCTAAGGGGAGAGGCGCCTCCTTCGCTGAGATGTGGTATGACAAGATGGCCGACACCACCATCACCGCGGGAAAGACTTTTAAGGAATTCGCCGACAACTTTGAGTTAATGTTCTACCCCTTTGATATGAAAGCAACTGCCCGACTCGAGCTATCCAAACTCATTCAAAGGACCTCTCACCTCTCGAACAGGACCATCAACAATGGCTTCCAACAGTACATCACGGACTTGCAGAACCTCTTGTGTAAAGCCGGCATCACCGACGATGTCACCCTTATTGACCAGTTTTCCCTCAGACTTGACCAACGAATCACCACTATGATACTCTCTATGGCAGCCATCCCCACCACCATCGCTAAATGGATTGATCAAGCCAAAGTTTTCCATGCACAGAAAATGCGCATTCTTGCCCTTTGAGGAGGACGGACCCCTCCAACCTTCACCCCTCGTCCCATCAGAGACCCAAATGCCATGGATGTTGACGCCGTTGCCATTGCCAAGCTAACCCCCACCGAACACGCCAAGTGTTTCAGAGAAAACCTATGCTTCTGTTGCCACCTACTGGGCCACAACGCCCAGAACTGCCGCAAGTTTCCCAGAACCCCCACCATCCCCAGATGCCCACAGAACATTCGTTCTACTGAAACTTCCCCATCCACCGTCCCAGCTTCTCGACCCTTGTCATCCATTGCCGCTATTACCAACGGCAACCCCCTGAACAAGTATGTACGTCAACACTTTGAAAACTTCTGGAAAAGGAGAGAAAGAGATCCTCTCCATCCTCAAGATGTGCTACGAAGAACCTGCCGAAGAAGCAGTTTCGGTTTCCCCAGAATGCATTCAAGCCGCAAAGAATTTTTAAAAAGGGAAGCTGCCTCAATGTCTCCTTCCCTTATTATCGATAATGTACTTGTAGCACGAAACGACAATAGAACTATGCATCTCCCTGTCCTGCTACATGGCAAAAACAAAACCATTGACACCGATGCCATCATTGACTCTGGAGCAACCGGAAATTTCCTTGATCCCCGACTTCTTCCCCTGGGTGATTTCAAGTTATCTCACCTCACACAACCACTTATCACCTACAACGTAGATGGAACTACGAATACCAAAGGATCCATTTTGTGGAAAACAACAATCAAGATCTCCACCTCCGATCTCTCTAACACCGTCTCTTTTCTTATACTCCGCCTTCGCCACCCCTATGTTATACTTGGCCTATCCTGGCTCCAGAAATGGAATCCGACCATTGACTGGAAAAATTTCACTCTTGACTTCGACTCCCCTCCCCAGTTAACAAACACCCTCGCTTACGGTACCTCAACCTTCCCAGACCCGGATCTTGACATCGCGACTACCTTTGCTTCCCGATATTCCCTTGGGGTTGAGAGGCCTCTCCGTGAGTGTCCTCCCCCAATGAGATCATTCGACGAAGACATCGCCAAGATTACTATCTCCATGGAAATAGCCCAGACCGAGAAACCTAAAGAAATCCCTGTCCCCAAATTTTGCTCAGATTTTGCTGACATCTTCACAGAATCCATGCACAATCAACTCCCCCACATTGCCCCTTCGACCACACCATTGATCTAAAGGACACCTTTGTCCCTAAAATCACCAAGGTCTATCCACTAAACCCCTCGGAAAAGGAAACTTGTCAGGCGTTCATCGATGAACATTTAAAGACTGGTCGCATCGTCCTTTTGAAGTCACTGCAAGCTGCCCCTTTTTTCTTCATTTCAAAGAAAGATGGAACTCTCTGCCCCTGCCAGGATTACCGATATCTAAACAGTCATATCATTCGCAATGCCTATCCTCTACCCCTGATCATGGAACTCATCGATGATATGAAAGACACCAATTTCTTTACCAAGTTCGATATCCGATGGGGATACAACAACATTTGTATCAAGGAGGAAGACCAATGGAAAGCTGCCTTTATCACCCCCCTTGGTCTCTTCGAACCTACCGTTATGTTCTTCAGATTCTACAATGCACCTGCCACTTTCCAAGCTTTCATGAACCACATCTTCACTGATATGATTCTCGAACGATGGCTGAAGATCTACATGGACGACCTCAGCATTCACACCCATGGAACCTTAGAACTCCATCATGAACAAACTCGCCGTGTCGTGCTACACCTCCAAGAACATGGACTCTCTTTAAAAATCTCTAAATGTTTCTTTGACACCCCTACCATGAAATACCTCGGCATGATCATTGGCCAGGGACTCATTTGCATGGACCCCAAGAAACTCTCAGCCATCACAAATTGGAAACCACCCATGTCCGTCAAGGGAATACGTTCATTCCTTGGCTTTGCCAATTTCTACCACAAATTTATCCCCAATTACTCCAATGTCGTTGCCCCTCTCACATTCCTCACTTGAAAGAATGAACCCTGGACCTGGTCTCCTCTCCAGCAAGAATCCTTTGACCATCTCAAGAAAATCTTCTGCTTGGCTCCCGTTCTTGCCATCCCTGACGTTTCTAAACCATTCTCTATTATGACCGATGCCTCCCTTCTCACCTTGGGTGCTGTCCTGATGCAGCATGACACAAACCATGACCTCCGTCCTGTTGCTTATTTTTCCAAGACATTCTCCCCCACCAAACGAAATTACGACATTTATGATCGTGAGCTTCTTGCAGTCATCCTCGCTCTCGACGAATGGAAACAATACCTTCGTGGCACCACCCATCCTGTCACTGTCATCACTGACCACAAGAATTTATCCTATATCAAGGATCCCTGTAAACTCTCTTGTCAACAAGCCCGCTGGTCTCTATTCCTCCAAGATTTCGACCTTCTCTGGCAAGTCACCCTGGGTACCCAAATGGGCCTGGCAGATGCTCTTTCCCACCAGGACTCCATCGACACTTCTACAGACAATGCCGATGCCTCTATCATCCCAGACCCTGTCATCATCAATGCTCTTGACACCACACTTGCTCGTCATATCCAGTCCTCTACTTCGTCTGACCCCTTCATAATCAAAGCCCTTGCTGCCCTAGATGAAGGATCTCCTCTTTTCACTCGCACCTCCCTGGCTGACTGGCATTTTGACAACGGCCACCTCTACTTCAAGGGTCATATGTATGTTCCTCCTCCTGCTCGATCGGCGCTCCTGCATTCCATCCACTCTTCTTCCCTCTCAGGACACATGGGTGTTTACCACATGAAAGTCATACTGGAATGTGGCTTCTGGTGGCCTGGCCTTTCTATTTTCGTTAAACACTTTGTTGACAGTTGCACCGTTTGTCAACAAAACAAGGTCAATACTCATCCCACCATCCCACCCCTGTCCCCTATCATTTCTACCACGTCACTACCGTTCAAGCAGCTGTCCTGCGACCTCATCACTGACCTTCCCCTGTCTGCTGGCCATGACTCTATTTTGGTCATGGTCGACCATGGCCTTATGAAGGGGGTAATTCTCATCCCCTGTTCCAAAACCATCGATGCCGCAGGAATCGCCTCCCTTTTCTTTGAAAACGTGTTTAAACGCTTCAGTCTCCATGACTCCCTCATTTCTGACAGAGGACCACAATTTGCCTCCATCTTCGCTAGAGAACTCGCTTGCCTCCTAAAATATGATGTCTGCCTCTCCACTACTTATCACCTCCAATCTGATGGACAAACTGAATGGACCAACCAGGAACTTGAGACCTATCTCCATATCTTTTGTACCAACAACCCTCATGCCTGGGCACAATCACTATCTGCTGCGGAATTTCATCACAACTTGGAGCCACACAGCTCCACCAAAAGATCCCCTTTTTCATTACTTTATGACTATGAACCATGCTCTTACCCTGCACTTGGCAAAACCTTCCTCCCCACCCTAGAGAATCAACTCTCCAACCTCGACGAAGCTTGTAAGGAAGCCCTCACTGCCCATGAATTAGCACGAAAAATCATGTCTGCCCGAACCACTTGTCGATTCCTCCCCTGGAAGGTCAGAGATAAAGTGTGGCTTGAAGTGACCCACCTTTGCCTCACGTACCCATCAAAGAAACTTGTGCCCAAATGTCATGGTCCCTTTGAGGTCATTCAGGTACTATCCCCACTCACATACAAACTTTGCCTTCCCTTCACCTGAAAGATACACAATGTCTTTCACACCTCCCTCTTATCTCTATTCCATAATACCGAGTCATATGGACTGTCCTTCCAAACACCGCCCCCCAATATCATTGATGATGAAGAAGAATACGAAGTGGAGGCTATCCTTTCCCACAAAGGTCCCATCAACCGACAGAAGTACCTTACTGCGTGGAAGGGATACTCTGCCTCGGAGAACACATGGGAACCCGAATCCAATCTCCGCCACGCTGCCTCTATCCTTTCAGAATATAAATGTCTCCACCGTCTGTAAAACGACCCCGTCCTCATCGACTTTAATTATCGCCCACCTCAGTTGTCCTTTCTCACCATGTCTATCCCTTCTCTTCCCCAAACTGCCGTCCGTCACCACCCTGAATACTTCGACAACGACTACCAAGCAATCATCTCCTTCCTCTAGGACCCCACCCTTTCTATGATCTTGTCCCACCTTGTCGACTCAGACTCTCTTGTTGCGGCCCTCCATACCGTGTTCCTCCAGAACTCAACCCTCTTCCTCCACCTCCCAGTCATGGAACAGGCCATCAGAGAACAAGCATCACTTCTCCATGTCCCTATGATTCTTCGACACGCTCTAACCACCCAATGAGCTGCCCTCCTACGTGCATTCAAAGAAGCAGACATTGACGATGTCCTGATCTGTACAGAACATCATTTCTGCACCCATCCACCCTCTCCCCCTCTGCTACCCACTCATCCCCACGTCACTGTTCCCACTCTGGCTCAAACTGCACTGAATCCTATCATTCCCCTCCAAGTTCCACACCGCATTCCCATCTCTGCTGAACGCTCCACTGTTACCATCCCTCCCCTGGTTCATACCTCACCTACATCCACGACCCTTGCTGAATCCAACGAGACCATGACCTATTACTCACCCACTCCCACTCCCACCTTCACTTGTGTCACTACCAACTGGCAAGGCCAACCTATTCGCAGAAACTCCATTCCCTCCACATTTCAATCCCCCACTTTAGACAATGAAGACGCTCTCACCGAATCCATCATTCACAGTCCTCTCCGAACTCCCCCACCCGAGCGACGATTATCCCCAAACACTCTTCATGGTATGTCCTTGGGTATGATACAACACGAGCTAGCCTCTTGTCCCAATTGTGCTGAACACTCCCACACCGCCTCCTCTTCTGAGAATCCCACTCATGCCAATTACTGGTACCCTGTTGATGAAGAACTTGCTGAAGAGATATACACCCAGTTGGACATTACAGAGGTCTTCAAAGAATCCTTCGTTATGGCGGACCTGAGGAATAGCGAATTAGCAGGCAACACGATCCATAGTGGTTGGTCTGACAGTGATTGACAATTAAGGAACAGAGGTAAATGAAGACCTGGAGGTCTTCGGCATGAACAGGGGGTAATGTTATGATTTTTCCTCCCTATTCTCTTTCACTTCCTATTGGGTGGTCTGCTGGCTACATTCTTTATCCTTTTCTGGCTATTCGTACATTGACTCATTTCATCTTATGTTTACATCCGACCTAACTTGGATATCTCTGACTCCCAACGCTTACTCTTCCTGTGCCCGATTCAACTCAGACAACCTTCTCTCCCCTTTCCGCAGTTGTCAGGCTGTTCCCCTTTCACTTTCTGCAGTATGCACAGCTAGCTCAACTCTTCCCTTTCACTTTCTCCTTGTGGGAAGTGTCTCTTTCTTGTTTCGTCTCTTTCTGGTCTGTGCTCATTCCAGTATGATATAAGTACCCACTTGCCTCCCCTGTATTCTTTAGTTTTGATCTGCACAACACTAGCATATAATCTAGACCTTACCTTGCAACTCTTCAGTCGAACACCTTAGTTCTTGTCTCATTCAGGTAAACCCCAAACGACTTAGTTCCCTTGTCCTCATCTTGTTCCAGGAAGCCCCTGAACGATCATCATCCCTAGTTGTCCTTGCCTCGCTCTAGGAAACCCCTAAGCGATCCCTCATCCTCCTTCACCTTCTACTGTCTCTTGAGTTGGTCTCTTTGTGAGAATCACTTGAGTCAGTAAGTCTTAGGAGCAAGTCCATTGTGTACGCTATGCATAACAGAAGATGAGAAATGAAGGATGTTCCTAGCTGATCCTGACATGGACTGCATGAATGTCACTTCCAGTGATGCCACAACTCAGAGGGTGAATTTCCATAGTGATATTCAAGCACATGATAGAAAGTGTGTTTTGACAGACATTGTGCTGTTTGTTTGTGATACTGCACACCTCCTGCTCTGTAGCAAAGGAGATCAGATATGCTATTGTTGCTCTGTGAGTCTTTCCACTCACTGTGTGGCAGTACATACTGTAGATACCTATACTTGGAATTGCAGTTGAGGCACTGATAATGACATTGTGTTCAAGATTGACAACATTCAGAATGGCATTTTGCTAAATAGTTCTGTTCACAAATCCCTTGGTGCATATATTGCATTCCTAGTGGTGTGTAGTGCTCTCATGTAATTTGATTGAAGACTGATGGCTCTAATAAGTAGACACCTAACTTTGCCATGACTGCAACAGACGTCGACCTCACCTTACAGCCAATAGAGAAAAAGTGTATGGCACATCTTTTTGTTCTCAACCAACCAGATTATTTTGATGGGAATATTCTTCTAGGTCCTCTAGTCTGAATCCCTGCTACTGCTGACAAGTGGCCCCTAGATATTCTCTTTGATGCCATCTACCACTGTGGGCAGAGAATATGCTGATCATCATGTAAAATCCCACTTTATGTTATATAGACCTACATTAGGCATCATTGTATATTCAATGATTTGTAGTGATTCTTGAACTCAATGATTTGTGCAAAATGGAACTGGAATTCATTGCACAGATGCACTTCATCTTTAGTGTGAAATAAGTTTTTTTTTCACTGCATGAACATAGGAGACATCAATAAGAGATACTATGGATTATTCATGGTGTTACCATTTATTACAAATGTGATATTGTGATGATTTTCTTGAGCACCCAGATCTATGAATATCATTAACTAGCAATGTTAGATTGATTCTAATAAGGAATATGTACAAATATACTGGCAAAATGAGATAAAGATAGGGAGAAACAAACAAGTGAATGATATTATCTGCTTAAGGATGATGTTTGGTGCATGTGTGTCTGTCTGACACTCTCTGGCTGGTTCTCCACTGGCCAGCCTGCTCTGAGATGTGGGTGGATGCTGATAAACTTGAAAATGGTTGCCCTGGAACTTGAGCCAAGCACAAACATGAACTTGAAGGAGGTATTCCTTGAGCTTTACTGGGCCACACTTACTTCTCTGTGATTGTTGGGACTTGAACTGGGCTGGAATGCAAACTTGAAGCAGCAGGTCATCCTTGAGCAGGCATTTCAGGCATTTCTATGGTGGTTGGCATGGCAATGGTGGGTATTAGGCTGGTTAAAGCTTGGAATGCATTGCCCTTTGCATGGATGTCCTACAGAACCTCTTCAATCTCATTGTCTTCTTTCCTCTTGTCATAGAGATGAAGGACATCTCCAACTGAGCAACTTGCCACCATCATGTCATAAGCAAGTTGGGCATCACATTTGAGATCCTGTGCAATCAATTGAGATGCTACAAAAGGAAGTAATGACTGAAGTGTGAAAGGCTCAATGGTCCAAGTGAACTGCCAGGGGACTGTGCATGCTAACAATTTGGAGCAAGGCTGACTCAATGATGATGGTGCCTTTTGTGCCATAGCTGCAGTTGTTAGAGCAATTGATAGTCAGTTTATAGTGTAAAACAACATAAATAAATACTTGCTATCCTGGCCATGCATTCCAGTACACAAGTATTAGTGCATGTTGCATGTGCACCAACTTTTGATAATCCCATCACATCCCAGCCTTATCTAGGTGGTCCAGGAAGAACTAGTGCACTACATTAGAAGCACATACTGATGAATCAAGGATAAGCTCAAAGATCTTGTCCCTCATGGCCATTATCTGTATAGGAAGCTGATCCATGCGATACTAACAGGCCAGCCCCATTGTTGTGCCTCCTTGACTCTTTTGCTGTACTAATCAAGACATTTGATGGCCTTACAGATATCTGAAGAGAGGGAGATGAATGCCATAGTATTTCGAGTGCCATTCTTGAGGATCAATCTATTTGCTTGCCTGATCATTGCAGTGAGTGACTCGGGCAGATCCAATGGTACAGGGTTGATGCATTGGTAGTAGGAACAGATCACCCAGATATCTTGGTCTTCCTCATCCTTGTTCTCGAGATAGGCATCAGCCTTATTTTGAAGCATGTTGATGTTGACTCTTGGATTCTTCTGAGGGGCAGTGCTACCTGCATTGCTCTTGACATCCTAGTGCACATGCTTTGATGTCTTCTTGCTCTTACCCAAGGGGGTACTTCACCTGCTTGGTTCCTCATCATTCTTAGCATTGGCCTCATCACCCTGTAGGCATCAGTGAATGTTGCCTTCAGTAGGGCTTGACTTACATAGTTAGATCCCTAGTGCATGTCCTTGGGTTTGTATTGTAGGCTAACCTACTGTAATTCTGTTGAGGCACCTACTTTGCCAACCATCCCTCTTCAAAGTCAATCTCCTTCACTAGCTGTTTCTTCAGCATCAGAAAGAATCAAAAAATGTGAGTTCCTCATATGTTGTATCCAGAAGTTGATAACCATGTTGCAGAAATCTTAAGGGATCCCAAGAAACACCCTCCTCCACACACAACATGGCAATGAGACAAATCCTCAAACCAGAATATGTTGACAAAAACAATTAGACTTCTGTATGGGGAAATTGGGAGTTCTAAATTTTCCAACATGGATTGGGAAAGCCAGCTAGCTTTCTTATCATTATTAACCAATCAAAAATGGTACAAGAAACTTGTTAATGCTCTGCATTCAGTACTGATATGCATTTGATACATTTTTATTCATAAATGTCCTGAGCTTTCTCTTCCAAATATGAAATGAGGAACCCTATCAAATCCAAATTCCAGGAGGCATTGACTGGGAATACAATAGTCATTCTCTGCCACCATTATGCCATGTGTGGTCTAAAGACCATAATGATCTGTTCATTACTGACATACTGTACACTAATGTATAGTAGCATTGGGGGTACATAATTCCAGTCAGTGTAGTAGCTGACTGGACATTTATACAGAGGAAGAAGTTGTGGACTTGTAGGTGATATATACTGTACCTATCTCCCATTAACTTTTACAAACATTTCTACTATTGTGGAAGGTCATAATTTAGAAAATAACATAGAGAGAGTGTGGGAAATTCCTTCATTATACATGAACATTTCTGAAAAACATACAACCATAAAACATTTACTGGTGTGATAAGCTTGTAAATTTGTAGATAACATTCTGCCTATACAACATACCTTATTTTATAGTCTGATCTATGAGATTTACACTTTCATTACTGAATATATGTATGACCCTTCAATGTACATATGGGCATCCAATATACCAACAATTTGATCATGCATACCATTGCATATCTAGTTTCTGCTTGTATTTCTCTGATATTGGCTAGTATATTTATGTTATTCTAGATCACACTATAAAGTAAGGTATTCTCTATAGAAAGAACATTATCTACAGATTTAAAAGCTTATCACACCTTTAGATGTTGTGTAGTTGTATGTTTTTCATAGATCTCCAACTTGTGTGATGGTTCCTCCCACATGCACTATATGTTATTTTTGTAAATTATAAGCTATTACAAGGATAGGAATATTTTACAGCTGTTTTCATTTTGATGCGGAATCGAAACTTATAAAAGTCGTGCCTCGGATGATGCCAGGGTAGGACCCCAAACTCATCGCCAGTTTCACACATGCCTGCAGTGCTTGCCCTTTACCACCACCGCTATGCTATGCCCCGGCATATTGTCTCCAACCATATGAAACCCAACATTCTGGCACTCTTGGAGGATGGCTACACTGTGAAAGAAATCTGTCGCCTCCTGGGCATCAAGAAAACACTTGTATACAAGATGCTGAATTTCTACAGATGATTTGGTGTTGTCTACAACCCTCACACCTATTCTCATGCTATCAGGCATCGTCGCATCCTTAGTGCGGCTGATGTCAGATTCATTTGTGATGTAGTCACTCACCATAGCACCATCTACCTGGATGAACTCCAGCACGAACTATGGGAGAAGCATCAAGTCTATGCTATGACCCCTACTCTTTACCATGCCTTGTGAAACCTTCAGTTCACTAGAAAAAAAATCTCCTTTGCTGCTTCTGAGTGGAATGAGGAATTGCACGCATGCTACATGCTCTGCATTGGAGCAGAGGCCCTGGATGCAAATATGCTACTATTTATTGATGAAGTGGCAAAGGGCTGGCACATGTCTTGTTGCCCAAGTGGCCGATCGCTTCAGGAACAATGCTGTTATGGACAGTGCTACTTTGTTCATGGTGTTCACTATACCATCCTCCCTGTCATCACACTCAATGGCATTATTTCATACGATATCATTGAAGGCCCAGTTGACAGTGCGCATTTTTTGCATTTTTTACAGGAGCATGTTGTATGTTTGAGTATTTTTGGACAGATCAAGATAGCTAATGTTTTTAGATGCCTTTTACTGCCCTGTATTCCAGACCGTGCAGTGTCCTCATTATGGACAATTGTTGCATTCATCACAGTGAAGAAGTTTGCATACTTGTTGAAGACATGCACTATTTGTTATCCACTCATATATTCTTTCTTCATTTCTTTGTAGTCGTTTTTATTATTGACATCCATGGCATTGCTTGTACACTGACTGAACAAGTGATAAGTATAGTAGTGGAAAAAATAGTAGCGAGTCAGCGACTTACCTTTTTGCCTTTGGTGAAATATACTTGAATGTGAATTGCCTCCTCGCTGAGAGCTTGTATTGGGTTTGTGCATGCTTGTCAAGAACGCTTTGCAGAAAGTCTAAATAGTTAGTATCATTGATCAGAAATTGTAGCTCTTTGATTTTGACTGTCTTTTCTTCCTTTGAGGCAGCTGCTTTGCCCTTAGCTATCTTCCTCTTGATGAGAGAATAGACAGTAAGAGCAACGGTGAAGGTATACACCATGTCTGAATCACTAGGAGCAGGCGATGATGACATGGTTGAACAATGCTGAACAAGTCACACAGGTGACAGGTCACATGAGTGATGTGAATTTGGGGTCCTACCCTGGCATCATCCGAGGTGCGACTTTCACAAGTTTCAATTCTGCATTGAAATGAAAACAGCTGTAAAAAGTTAATGGTTTAATAGTTCTGGCATAAATATGCAATATTACTGGGCTAATCTGGTGCTACACCAATTGGAATTACCCCTACCACTGGTGAACATGAATGCAAGTGCCCATATGTTGGTAATATTTCCAGGACATATTGATGGTGTATCCAGCATGTACTGGCAATGGTTCCAGCATAAATAGACCATACTGACCATCCAATTCACTGCTACACCAATTGATATTACCTCCACTGCTGATGTATACTAGGGTTAGTACCCATTTTGGCAATATTGGCAGTCATGTTGGTGGTGTATCTGGCATGTACTGGCAATAGTTTCAGCATAAATAGGCAATATTAACCATCCAATCCACTGCTACACCAATTGAAATTATCCCCACTGCTCATGTATATTGGTATTAGCACTGCTATATTGGAAATATTGCTGGTACAAGTCACTAGTGTATCCAGCATGTACTGACAATGGTTCTGGCATAAATAGGTAATATTAACTGTCCAATCTGCCACTACACTGACTGGAATTACCCCCACTGCTACTATAGATCACTGAAACTCGGCCCTGTCAACAGTGTTGACCAACCCCAATCTTTGGCTGGTTGTGAGTGCCATACCCTATCTCAGTTACTCCAACTTGGCCCAGCCAAAAGTGTTGATGGCAAATAACCTCGGCCCAGTCACTAGTGACATACCCCCACTCAGCTACTGAACTCAGCCCTGTCGACAGTGTCAACCTGCCCCAACTTGGGCCAGTTATGAGCATTGCACCCTGTCTAAGTTACTGAAACTCAGCCCTGTCGACAATGTTGACCAACCCCAACCTTCAGCTGGTTGTGAGCATCGCACCCTGTCTCAGTTACTCCAACTCGGCCTAGTCAAATGTGTCGACGGCAAACAACCTCAGCCCAGTCTTGAGTGACGTACCCCCACTCAGCTACTGAACTTAGCCCTGTCGACAGTATCAACCCACCCCAACTTGGGCCAGTTGTGAGCATTATACCCTGTCTAAGTTACTGAAACTCAGCCCTGTCAACAATGTTGACCCGCCCCAACTTGGGCCAGTCAAGAGCATCGTACCCTTTCTAAGTTACTGAAACTTGGCCTTGTCGACAATGTCGACCAACCCCAACCTTCGGCTAGTTGTGAGCATCATAACCTGTCTCAACTTGGCCTAGTGGAAAGTGTTGACTATGACCAACCTTGGCCCAGTCATGAGTGACTCACCCCCACTCATCTATTGAAACTTGGCCCTGTTGATAGTGTTAATCCACCCCAACCTTGGCTAGTCGCCTGCAATGGACTCTGACTCAATGATTGAAACTTGGCCTTATCAATGGTATCAACCTTAACTGATGCTTGGCCACATTAATTTGGTTGAATATTAAGCTGACTTAGCTGAACCTCGGGTCACTGTATCAATCTGCGTAATTGCAAGCCAGCTGGTCACTGACATTAACAAACAATAAGCACATGGGGTCAATGATTGATCTGGAGAACTGAGCTATGCATGGCAAGCCCTTTTCAGAGTAACTGAGGTCAGAAACATTGAGTTCATGGAAATATCTAGGCAATGTAATTCAGCAAGGAGTTCTTGGATCTCCTCATGTTGCAGAGTAGGTCTAAGCAGTCTTCTTAATAACCTGTATGAACCCCTCATGGTGGGCTCCAGTTGAAAAAGAGAGAAATGAGTTAATAGTAGTGTTGCTAGGCAATCCTAGGTTGACAACATAAAAAAATAGAAGTGTGGATATGAGAGTGAACTCATCCCCAGGAATTCAAGGTGGATGTACATATAAATGAGAAGAGTAGGCTTATGACTGTTTCCAGTAATGTGCTGTTGAATGGAAAGTCAAAGGAAATACTTGTCCCTCAGAATCAAGCAAGAAAAGTTCTGAAAAAGATTTTCTTTTCCCACCAAGGGCTTTAGATTTTATAGTCCTTGGGTAGACTGTAGACTCTATGTATAGTAAAACATGAACAACCCTGACCATCTGAGAATGCTACCTGCTCTAACTCTTCTTCCACCCATCTATAGTCACCACTACCATAAATCCACCACAACAAACTGCAATACAAAATGAGCTCTGCCAAGGCAAATGGCCAATCAGTAAAACAAAGTGATACAATAGTTCAAAGTCCAAAGGTTCAATGTCCTCTGAATATGTTTGGTTAAGAACATGCACTTTAGACTCTTTGGGACTTCCTGGAAATGAACAAGACACAATAGCAGACATCTTCAGTGATGATTGAAATATGAAAGATAGGGGTTCTTCAACCATAGACAGCCATGGGCTCCTATAGCTAAGGCAAATGTTTGTAAAATATATGTAACCACAGGGATGCCAGTCTTTGTTCCCATCAGGTTGGAGGAGAACTCCTCCAGAGGTGTGTTTCAAAGCATTTGTGAATATAGTGATGGGCTTCATTATATCAGGAAGAGAGAGAACAAGTTAGGAGAGGAATTGGTCTTTCAATGTGAAAAAGGACTGTTTACAGGATGGTGTCCAGTCCCATCATGTGTCTTTCTTAGTGAGGTCAAGCAATGATCAGGTGATGTCGGAGTAATGGGGAATGAACTGTCAGTAGAAGTTGGCAAAGCCTAAGAAGGAGCAAACATCATGAATTTTTGTGGGAATAGGCCAGTCCTCTATCCCTTTCAACTTTACAGGGTCCATAGTGACCTGTCTTGGTTTAATCTTTCAGTATTCTACTTCAGAGACAGTGAATTTGCACTTTTCTAACTTTAGGTGGAGGTTTAGTTCAGCCATCCATTCCAGAACTCATTTAGTTCATCCAATATGGGTAGTTTCATTTGGGGAGAAGATCAAGAGGTCATCCATGTAAATCACTAGCCATCCTTTAGCTATCAGATCTCAGAAGATGTCATTTATGAAGCATTGAAAGATAGGAGGGGAGTTGGTAAGTCTGAAAAACATAACCATTGGTTTGAAGAATACCCTATGGGTGATAAATGTGACTTTCCACTGGTCTCCATCTTTTATTTATATGTTATTATATCCCCACTGTATGTATATCAAACTTGGTGAAAAACTTTTGCATCTTTTAGTTTATCAGTGAGGTTAGAGATGAGTGGAAGGGGATAGGTGTCACAAATAGTGTGTTTGTTAAGGTAGCAATAGTCCTGACAAGGGCATAGACCACCATCCTTCTTTTTCATGAAGAAGAATGAAGATGCTTGGAGAGAGTTAGAGGGGTGGATCTCCTGGATAAAGAGCATGGTGGAAAATTTTACTTCTCCTTTCTTGTTAGTAGAGTGGTCAGTGTTTCATACAGTAATGGGAGAAGGGAGTCATTTGACAGGGAGTTTGTGCTTTTGCATGAAGTCCCAGTTGATATAGGAAATATTGGCTCCACAGTCAATTAAGGCAGAGGTATTGATGGTTTTCAGGGTGCTAGTTGGGGCAATGACTCAAATAGAGATGGTCAAAGCCTTCAATTTCTTTTCTGCCATAATTACAGGTGCACAATGAACTTTAGAGGAGATAGGCATCAATTCAGATAAAAGTAAAATCTCCAGTGAGGATGTGGTAGAGACAAGAGATGATGGCTTCATCTTCTTCATCATCATCATCTATGTCATCAAGGGTAGGGAGATCTTCTTTGTCATTCTCCACCTTTTGAACCTTCTTAGACTCTGGAGTTTTCTTTGTCTGTCCTTCTGAGGTTTTCTTCACCAGCCCATAGTCAGGGCAGTCTCTGGCCAAGCCAGACTTCCCACACTTAAAACAAAGTCCTTTTTTGAAATGTTCCTCTTATTCAGAAGGGAAGTGTTGGACTGCATCTATGTTCATAGTATTGGAATCTCAGGTTCTGTTCATCTGATAAAAGTGAGTTGGTTGGTTTCTGGTATCAGATTGGATTCTTGTTGTTATATAAGCATGTCAAGAGGCAACAGATCAGGATCAGTTCCACTGGGCCTAGAATGCTTTGACCTTTTCATACCAGGTCTGAATGGTGGTGGGTATTGTGTCTATTTGATAGATCCTCCTCATCAGTTGGGGTTTCAGTCCTTCTGAGAATATGGTGCAGAGGATGGCTTCATCTGTTACTCTGCTCCATGCTGTAGCTATGTTAAAAGTGGCAATGTATCTGAGGGTGTCATCTCCTTGTTGGATGAGGGATTTAAGTTCAGTGAATGCTTTTGCTTTCACTCCCGAGGTCAAGAAAGCCTTTTTCAATTCATTAACAAAGTTGTTAACAGTCCTGAAGGTTCCTTTGGCAATGGCTGCTTCAATATAGGTGGAGGCCCATATGAGGGTGACTCCTTTCATCATATAGAAGAGGATGAAGGCAATTTCTTTCATGGTGGTATTGTAGGCTTCCACATTCATAGTCAGAAAGAGTCAGCATGCATTCAGCCATGCCATGAAAGCTTCCTCACTTCCATTGAACTCTTTTGGTGTTCCAAGATGGAGTTTCTTGAACTTAAAGGGGGTTGTTATAGTGGGAATTGGGGAAGTGGGTGGTCAAGGGGGAGCAGTGAGAGCTAGAGGTGGGTTTGTGGGAGGAAGGGGTTTTCTAGGGGTTTTTAGAGTGCTAGCATGGGGGTTAACCTGTTGGAGTTCACAAATGGTGTGCAGTCATACAGCCATCATATTACATAAGCTTAGAGCAGACCACTTAGTCTTTCTTTTACCTACTGTAGGTTCTCTAGTGTTTACAGAGTTCTTACATGTATGTCTAGCTACTACATCTAATACATAGTGTTTACTGAGTTCCTACAGAGTATTTCAATAGGTTATATGTAAGCCCTGTCTATGCTTAGTAGAACCTCACTCACTCACATCGACTCAAAAATGGCTGTTAACATTGAGGATGAAGACAGTTCCCAGATATGAATACCAGAACTACATGAAATCCTCAGACTCAAGCCAGATGGCCAAAACTGAATAGCATACCATGAAACACTCAAATGAGTAGCACACAAACTGGGTACACCAGACTAGTACCTATGGCACATTATTCACCTGTCTATCCCACCTTCTGTTTTCCTACACATTTCACAACTAAAATGGCACATGAAACACTTAAAAAGCTCACAAGTCTATTCAAGAGGACTACAAAGCCTATAGTATAGTGCAGGAACAAACAAGAACATGAGAAAAAGGTCAGGAATGCGACCAGTGGACCAGAAGTTGAACAGTCATGACACTGGAGGCATCATGAACACTCATGCAACAAATCAAACTCCATGAAGAGAGTTGAAAGGGCAGATGAAGGAGACAAGAAGGTTGAGGTAGCAGGCATGTAAGCTGAGCCATGTACTCTGGGCAATGAAGCCACAGAGGAGGTTGTTAGCAAGGGCCCTACCACAGAATGCACAACCACAGAAGTCCACCATACAGCCACAGGCAAGCCCAAGATGGCAAGTCAGACAGTTGATAAGAAGACCACTGACACTGCAAACCTGAATGTGAAACATGTTGAGCCACACATGCCAGCAGACAGGTCACACATACTGGTCAAGATCCCATCAGTCAAGATGGCCACCAGACATGCCAGACAAATGCTACACAAAATGGAATCACATGGAGAGAACCAAGGAGAGGCAGTGGGTGGCATAAAAGATGCTAGAGAGGGAGTCAGCAATAATGGATGGAGTTGAGTGCATGATGCACAGGTCAACACACTTAGAACTGGAGCAGATATGTCTATGGATGAGACCACTGCCACAATAACAGCAAGCACATTGGTAGATGCAGCCCCATGCACAAGAAAAGAAAAAAACCAGAACAATATAGCAAAGGGCACAAGGGACAGTGTAACAGGTGGAGAGAAATAGGGCAATAAGGCTGCAGGCAAAACCCCCACTGGCAAACCTATCACAGCATACAGCTGAGACAGTTGTGGCAACATAGAGATCAACTACACAAGCACCAACTCCAATGACCAGAATAACAGCACACCACTTGAGGGGGAGTGGGACAGTTAGGTGAAGGTGACTGACTGCACTGACAAGTAGAACAGTGTGAGTGCACATAGCACATCACACAACAACCATGTGTAGAAAACTATAGTGTAGTCACTTGAATTAGTAGGCTAGATACATATCTGTAGAAAACTAAAGCATAGTCACTAAAGAAAAACTACAGTACTAGCAGGTCAAAATAGGCCTTGCTTAAGTAAGCTACTTACTATCTCACTTATATGAGATGAGATTACAACACCATGCAGGGCACATAGACCAAGAGGGCCCCAATGATGAAGAACACATGGCAAGCATACAGTAGCTTGACCACAACCACTATGTAAACCAAGGCCATGATGGACCCAGGCACACACCTAAACCACAATGCACATATGCAAAGCACAGCACATGACTACCAAACTGCCACTCAGGACCAAGGCCAAACCAATGTAAGCATGCAGAGCACATCACACAACCCAGAAATCAATGCCAAGGCCACAATGGACTAAGACAACACTGCACATGCTCACAGCACACCACTTGAGGGAGAGTGGAAAGGCCAGACAAAATCAATTAGCCATGCTATGTAATAAAGCCAACACATGAGACCAGACCAGCATGAGCACATGGAGTGCATTGTGCAACCACCTGCACAATGCTAATTCCAACACCAATGACACCCAGTCAACAGCAGCAGTTGACAAGGGCAGACAAACAGATGTAAAATGCCTGCCACACACACCCATCAAGCACTCAAAGCCACCAGACAATGCCAACAAAGTCAAGCATGCAAGAAAGGGCAAGGTCAAGGCTGAGGAGCCAAAAAGGCTGTGAGATGTCAAGGAAGCTGCAGTGGATGGAGGGCCAACCACAAGAAGTGCAGAGGAAAGCACACAAGCACACAACAAGGCATATGACATAGCAACAGACCCTGTATGCATTCCCAGGTGGCATAACCATGGTTGGAGGCACAGCACATGTGCACATAGGCATGGAAGACAATGAAGACATCAAGGGTGAACCCCCAGATGCCAGGATTGAGGAGGAGAGTGGCCAGGATGGCTGTTACAAGACAGTTGAGATGGTGAGTTAGAGCACATGGATGTGTGAGCATTTGTTAACACATGCTGACAAAGTCAATCAGCAACCACTACCACTCAATATCAACATACCTGACCAACCAACATGCCCACCAGTACCTCTAAAACCATCTAACAAACTCCTGCAATGTCAAAACAGCAAAGCACAAGCTAAGCATGAGGGGGAGAGAAGTGGACATGTGAGCATCAACAAGATGCACTCCAGCATTGAAACAGCAGTGTTGGGAGCTGCAGAAGGCCATAATGAACCTTGAACATGCCCAAATTAGCTGGAAAACAGGTCAGAACATGTCAGTAAATAGTTAAAATAACCAGTCAAACTGTACATACCAGAGACTGAGTCAAATGAACCATGATGGATGCTGACACAGATGTGTTGGGAGTGTCAAGATGCATTAAGGATGCGAGGGACATATTGACACAGCTACAAGAAGTGGCAGAACACCTTAGCAAAGCACTTGAGTGAGTAGAGGAGAAGAACTCACCACTAATGGCTCTGGATGAGCCAGATGACCTAAAATGCAATGCAATGGCACAATATGATGCCCACAGTGACCAGGAAGTCCCTAGGGACAAGCAGGATGCATGCAAGGCCAAACCAAACATGCTACATTGAATTAGAGCACAAGGAGTTGCAGGTGGTGACTAGGAGGTGAAGGGTGATGTCAAGCATGATTTAAGATGCCAAACTAGCCATTACCATGTTGGATATGATGGAGTTAGGTGCCAGATGGATGGCACAATGAGTAATGCATGCTGCAGCTCAAAAGGAGTTGAAACACGACCTCTAGCTGAAAAGCACGTGAGTCAGTGCAATCGCCACAAATGAAGGTTGAGGAATGTATGTACCTAGGCCACCCAGCACACTCCAATGTGACAGGACAAAGAGACCCTTCCATCAAGATTCCAAATGGGAGCATCAAGACATGTGTACTCCTAAATGGTGCTGCTCTCATTTCAGTCAGCAAGCTAGCTGTGGCAAGCTATGTTATACTCTTTTGAGGCTCCTAAGTGTCAGTTACACACAAGTGCATGGATGGACTTACCACTGCATGTGACCATGTCAAGGCCAGTCCAAGCAAGCCAAACAAGTTGGATATTCACCACCAGACTGGGCAATGTCCCAGACCTATCTTTAACCTGCACAAATGGTGCACAGATCGAGGATGATGATGCACACACTTGTGGATAGCAAGGACATAGCCAAGCCATGACTTACCATATCAGGCAACCACACTAGTGCTGCATGACATAACCTCAATGGACAATCATACATGATGCATCTATGGACCACAGAGACATTTGTTTATTGGAAAATTAAATAGATATATATTCTTTTGATTTACCTTCTACATTATTTTCACTATAGTAGACCCACTTCCATTTGAGGGGTAGTATTGGAGTTCACAAATGGTGTGCAGTCATACAGCCACCATATTATATAAGTGGCTCAAATAAGTGTCCCAATGTTGGGGCATTTTAGAAAGACTTGACATTTGCAAAAGAACCAAAATATATTAGCTCTTATCCTTGCAGGGTCATCAATAGCCCTAACCTGTGCTCTAAAAATGAGCTCTTAGTCATGTGATTTTGTTGCCATGGGATTGAGATATAACCATTTCAAAATGACATGTCATTGGGACACTTATTTGACCATAATGTTATTAGTCATCATTTGATAAATAACATAATGTTCTGATCAATGCTGTGCTTCAACCCTGTCTCATTATGTAACTTACATAACCCTGAGCACTATAAAGGGCAGGGATACCACCCAGCTAACCCTACTTCACCATGAAGCCCATTTCTGCCTTTGCTAGAGCTAATATCCTATTTCTCTCTGAATTTGGCCTTTCTGCTAGGAAAATATCCTCCCAAACTGGTCTGGGGAAGTCCACTGTGGCCAGGGCTATCAAAGAGATTTATCCAGACAAGGAAAACATCAAATTAGGCCCTCCTTTCAAGCTTTCCCCT
>JBBPNZ010000360.1:0-20376 GCA_038091195.1 Phylloporus rhodoxanthus | reverse complement strand
GGCTTCGATCGAGTCGTCAACTGCGTACGACTCCAGCACGCATCTTTTCCTTTTCGTACGCTCAAAACGTCTTGAATCACGCATCTAGACAGATAAGCAGGAGGCATGTTCTTGGCGACGTTGAGCGGTCAAGTTACCTGTATCTTCCGAGCCTAATTGCAAAACATATGTCATGATGTACTCTCTTCACACAAGGCAAACTTCTTATCAACGCCCCTCCCCGTTCGCCCGATGTCCTGCTTCCTCAACTGCAAACAAAATTTCTTTTCAATAGCGAGCATAAGGGGATCACATGCCAGGCTTGCCCGGCCAGACATTTCTACAGTTTCCTCTGGATGATGGAAGGATCGGCGTTGTGAAGATCATATTAGGAATGTTCGGGACAGTTGCAATGATACTGTTACAAAGACTCGGGTGAAGATGCTGTATAATTTTCATCGACTCACTTCAATGAAAATTATACAGCAATTTTTAGGAGCCAGTCAGCCGCACTGTAGCTTGCGATAAGACATTCGCCAACGGGGGTCAAGAGTGTATTCCAGACTCCGACCTAATACTCCTGGCCCGGCCGCTCAGAATCACGGCTGAGAGCGACCTCATTATCGGGCTGTACTAGTATATCAACTATACTACACGGTAAGAGAAGATGATTAACGAAAACCAGGGCACTTCAAGACGGTGCAAGAAGCCCTCGGATTGGACATGTCTCTGCGGCCAAAATGGATAGTTCGACGCACACAATCTATGGCGGGCGGCATGTTCCGTAGCCGCCACGGCAGACTTCCACTGTTCCACACCATGTTTGAAGACGAGTATGAACGCCGCTGGCTTGTTTGTACTGCTCGCTCTTCCGCTGATTTCTACTAACGGTGCATGCAGAAAGTGATCGAGCTTTACGCGCCACGGCGTCCCATGGCCCAACTTGCACACGAATTTCGCGTCACGCCTACCAGCCCAGAGCCACCACAGTCCACTTCGCGTTCCCCGTCGACATTGATGCTCTCTACGCATACGCAGAGAAGCATAATCTGATAGAGTACCTTCCCCAATTTCCACACATCGTCTTGCCAGTCTCGCTCCTCGTGGCCACGGAACGCCTGTCGGAAGAAGTCGAGTATGAACTCGATTTCGGGTGGCCGTTCAAAATCACGGCCGATTGTAGCATCATTCTCGCGCTGTATACCAACTACACGATGGACGAGAAAATGCTGATCGACGAGGACCAGGAGGACGTGGTTCAGATGGTGCAGGAGGCATTCGCGATGGACGCGTCTGTGCGACCCAAGTGGTATTTCGACGTACACGATCCGTGGGTGCCTGACGAATGATGGGTGACACGGACGGGGACGCGGTTATCCCCGCTACGATGGTCCAGGATTATAACTGCTTGCATTTAGTTGCGAGAAGTTAAAACGGCGGGAAGCGGCTAGCCAAGTATCGGCACGATGTTTGGGTTGTTGGCATAGTAGTACGCCCTTCTTCGCGTCGCTGTTCTCGTGAGATATACGTACCTACACTACGCTGTCAACGAAGATGTTAGATCCCAGTGAATATAGAGGTGATGGTATCATTCATCTTGATCTCGATAGGCCGTCGGCCGCTCTTTCTGTTTGTAAAGTGTGAGACGAGTGGCTGGTCAAAACGGCATGGGACCCCTATCGTCAAATCATGTTCGGCGTGCCGAACCCGGGCTTCCTCAAGGTGTAGGGGAGAAGATGCAGCGCACTTGTCGAAGCCTGATTGAACGAACCTTGAGATTCAGAGTTCCAGTACATAAAACATATACAATGTACATGCCTCAGTGGCAGCCCTCTTCTCCACCATTTGCAATGGAAACATGTTCTTTAGCATTATGAATACTCTACATCACACACCAGCAAAGAAACAGTAATCAGAAACAACCAACTCAGAGGGATCTTGAGATCCCAACGAATGACATCAAAACAAGTATATATAAAATTCGACACCACTCATCGTCAGTCAAGAAATCTGGAGACAGGAAGAAACAGATTATAAAAGGAAAGGCGTGCGACCTCCTATTATAGTGCAGGTGCAGCAGACGGCCATATGTAGGGAATAAACACGTCAATGAACGACTCGGGTTACACCATATCACATTGGAGGGTATAACACGTCTTGGACCGAATGGAAAGTGGCAAAGAGCGGCGCGTGAACAACAAAGCAAGAACGAACACCATCGTCCAACGTCCATGCTTACTCGTTCGCGACCTGGCAAGAGCGTGAGCAATGGCAGCACATGTGTGCAGACAACGACACGTACCCTCAGAACACGGTTCCCCTGGCTGTAATCGGCATCATCTTGGTAACTCATCCGTTGTTCTTCACTCTGTAACGCCGTCGCCGAATTCAAATCACCATAATCTTCATTGTGCTCAGACTGGTGTCCCGGAAGAGATGGCGAGGGCAACGTCGCGTCGTGTGGGTTCGGAAGTGTCGTCGTCGATGGCACCATCATCTGCGGCGGGTATCCAGCAAACGGATCCGGAGAATGGGAATCTTGCCGCTGGGGGTAGTACGAATCGACCATCGGATAGCCCGGTTGCAGCGTCATCGGGTGGCCGCTCGTCGAGCCAAGCTGCGACCGTCCGCTCACGTGGGTATTCTGCGTGGTTTCCGAGGGTTTACGTGTCACATAGGCACCCGCGTTATTGTTATTGGTATTGTTTGGGCTTAGGGATGGGTAAGGACCTGAGGTGGGTCTGGCGAGACCAACCGCTTCGAGCACGTCTTGGTTTGTACTGCGTGGGCGAAGCGTGCCGCCGCCCTGCAGTTCGTGTGGTTGAGGACCAGGCCCGGCAAAGGCGTGATACGGCGCACGGCTGCTGGGCTCACGAGCGAGACCCCTGGCACCCACGCCAGCAATGCCTGGGGCCCCAGACTCGCTTTCCTTGCGGCTCCTAGACCGATCGACGGCCGCTGCCGCTGCCAGAGAAGCCGCACCTGCGGCATATGGATCATACTGCGACATCTCGGTCATGCCATACGTCTCGTTGGGCTGCATCGGCGGCAGCTGATAAGTACCGTGGCTATCTCCCGAATAGCCATACCCCCCACCGCCACCGCCACCACCGCCACCACCGCTTGTGTTATTGTATGAGTAATCTTCAAAGGGTGAATGAGACGAGGCGGCAGCCTCTGCGGCCGCTTGGGCGACGTCCCTGTCGAATTCCTGGGCGCGACGCCGGCGGACGCAATTGATGATAAGTGCAATGGCAAGACCGACAACGACGAGGCCGACGACAGTGAACACGCCAGCAACGGCACCCTTGTTATTAAAGAACCTATTGAAGCAAGCGAAGTGAGTGGTGGTCTCACCCTTGATATGCAGTGAACGCCAAGGGGCGCATGAACGGCGAAAAGAGAGCGAGAGAAAGAAACCCGCAAGACAGACAGAATACTCACGAATTTGAAGAGGAAGTGTTTTGCGAGCTAGAGGCGGTCACGGTTGGAGTGACGACCTGTGTGATCGTCTGGACCGTCCCTCCAGATGAGAAGACGGTTTGTGATGTCAGTGCCGCCGCTGTCGTCGACGAGGACTGGCCAGATGTTGTCGTTGCGGAATTAGCAGACGTCAAGGTCGCCGAGGTAGACGAGGGCGAAGGCGCAGGGGCATTCGTGGTCGAAGGTGTGGAAGAGGGAGCAGTGGCCGCAGGCGTTGACAAGGTGCTCGACCTAGCAACGAGGATTGAATGTGACTAACTTATGAACTAGCAAGTGCAACTTACGAAGCACTAGCTGCTGTGGACACTATGGGATAGTATACTGGGGTGAGTGATCTCAATGGGCGGGAAAATGCAATACAGACCGGAATTGGTGGAGTGAGTGGACATGATGAAGATCTACCTTGAGACGAATGTCAAGGCCAGCCTCGAGCTGAAAACTGAGCTCAAGGACGAGTATAACGAGGATAACGGATGTTTACCTCTGCGAGTTCAGCTGGCTTGTTGGCAGGCTTCAAGCATGCAAGCGGTTTTTTTTGGTTGATTGGTTCGCGTGGACGACACTAATAATTACGTAATCATCATTAGGACCACAGCCATCAATGTCTTGCTCGTTTTCGCCGCACTTGCTCCTCGTCATCTTCATCCCCGTCCACGCCTACTTCATCACCAGCTTCGCCATGATCCAGTCGCATTTTCAGCCCTTTCATTTTGCGTGTCTGTAACTTGCCCAAATCCTGCTTCGCCACGTGCACTCGGCCCCTTACATCACCCATTTCGTCGATCTCGACGTTCCGTTTCCGTTTCCCAAGCCCCTTCTCCACATCCTGTTTCTTCAACTTGGGCCGCTTCATCGCCGCCTTCCACATCTCGGGATCCGCCTCCTGCCACCTGCGCAGCATCAGATCGAGCGAGGGCCCCATTTCAGTCAGCTGTACTCGTGGCACACGCGTTCCCGATCTCGTCTGCGTCACGGTATACGTCCGCACGTGTACCTTGGGTAGAGACCCTAGATCCGCCTGTGCTGTGACTCCCGTTCCATGTGCATCCGTTAATGGTGCCAGGGTGACACTGATCACGTGCTCCAAGCCAGCGAGGCAGATCCCGTCGACCTGTTCCCCGTTGAAGAGGTCCATGAGGAGGGACTTGAGCTGCACGTAGCGTGGATGTGTATCAAATAGCTCCGAGGCAAAGTGCATCATCGGTTTATGTCCTGACATCGATTTTGGTGTCTGTCTCATGTATTAGCATCGATGAGCATGTATTATCACTGAGCAAGACACCCACCTTGAATGCAGACATGCTCACGAATCGCTCCACCCCCACTTCACACATATCCAACACCCGCCCATCATATGTCCTCACGATCACCATTCCATCTCGTCTCTTCTTGGTGGACTGCCCGACGACAAACATCGATGCATCATTTTTCTGCGCCCAAAACTCCACCGAGGACGCATCCTCAAACGGCCGAATCATATTCTTTTTCGAAAACGCGATCGCGTGCGGTTTTTTGAGTGCCATCTGTCGGGAGGGAGTGAGCATACCACGTCCTTGCCATCCCATATGAGACGAACAAGTTCTTTCATGGCGCTTTGGACGACCTCCCCTGCATGCGTCCCCCTCACGAACACGGCCGTCCTAACGTCCTCCACCTCCTTTGGCTCTCTCGCCTCCAAGGCCCGCTTGGACCGCGCATTCCGTGGTTTTCTAAAATGTCACCTCGTCGTAAAGACTTGCTCCTTGAGCATGAAAAAAACACTCACATCGTGCGTAACATAGTCCTAATACCGTGACACTCACGCCGTATCACTTTTTTTTGCCGGGATATGATTTGGATATGTTTGGTCCATCCAAATCAAGTCATGCCCCTGTCACTGTTGAGAGCAACATCCCCGACATTAGACTGGTGACCAGTCTACCCCGACATTGTGTTACCACGCGTTGATGAATACAAGTGTTCCAATTTCCTCAAGCTGTTATAATATTCAAGTACTTTGATACGCTTTAGGCTGAACAGACACATCCAATCCGGGAGCATCTGAATCGCATCTTCTATTCTATGGTGCAATTGCTATATAGCACGAGAATGAGGCTGCGATCTGCCGTGATTTTAATGGCCGAATTCAAGCTCGTACTCGACTTACTCTAACAGGTGTTTCGTGGCGAGCACGAGCGTGACGGGGACGACAACACTGGAACATAGCTATGAAATTGTGCATATGCATGATGATGGGCATGACGAAGTGGACCAGTGGTGGCTTTGGGCTGGTCTGCGTGATGAAGTTCGACTAATTCCTGTACCGGCGTCAGCAACAATTAGCGGCTAAGGCACACAGACAAGCCAATGCTTTTTGCGTTTGCCCTCAGACATCGTCTGCTGTCAGCTAGAGTAGAAAGAAGCACGGCGCAATCATGTCTCGCAGTGTACTGTGTACAAGCGAGCGTTCAATCAATCACTAACTGTCCAGACAACGCGCCAATATTACAAGCGTCGTGGCGGATCTCGTTCGCCCAACGACGCCAACCAAGTCATTTTGATTTACATTGTGCACGGTTCCAACGCACGCGTAGCGCCATCTCAGGATACGTTATGCATCAATTGCGCCAAGGGTAGATCTCCTGATTGGAGTTTGTCAATAGATATGTATCAAGTGGGAACGTTCGTGAACAATCTCATCCGGGTTGATGCTAGTCGTGATAACGAAACATAGAACATGAGCTCAAACTAAGTGCTTTTAGCCTTTTAATGAACTCAACATATACATATTAATCTTGCTTACAAGCCGCTAGCCAGATGACGAGAGTATCAATGTTATGATTCCCTTACCATATCCCGCTAGGCATCTCAGGCTGTTCCCGAGAACCTCAAAAGGAACACACCTCTTTGTCTCGTTCATCTTCCATAAATCATCTGGCTTCCACGGATCGTGGATATCAAAATACCACTTCGGCCGCACAGATTTGTCCAATCCAAGTGTCTCTTGCACCATCTGTATCACGTCCTCCTGGTCCTCGTCGATCAGCATCTTCTCTTCTATCGTGTAATTGCTATACAGCACGAGAATGAGGCCGCAATCGGACGTGATTTTGAACGGCCAGCCGAATTCGAGCTCGTACTCGACTTCCTCTGATAGATGTTAGAGGAGCGTGACGGGTGCGACAACGCCGGGACATAGGGTAAGATATTCGATTAAATTGTGTCTCCCTGCGTAGGCATATAGGATGGCGGAGCTGATGGGAATGGCGAAGTGGACAAGTGGTGGATCTGGGTTGGTCGACGTGACGCGAAATTCGTCTGCAAGTTGGACCATGGGACGTCGCGGTCCATAAAGCTCGAGCAGCCGCTGCATGAAAGGTGTTAGTAACAGAGAGTCCTGAAGAGTGAACGATACAAACAAGCCGGCGCTTTCTGCGTTCCTCGTCAAACATGTGGTGTAGTTGTCGGCGAGCACAGAAAGCCATGCCTTACATACCAAATGATATGCGATCACATGACGTCCACCAATTCCGGAATCCAGATACAATTCCAACGGCTCGGGTTGCCCGAGAACAAAGACATGATATCGGCTACAGAAGTAAGTCGCGAGGAACCCCAAGCTAACCCTATAGCGAGATAAAGAGAGGACTCGGAAGCGACTAAGAATGAGCATAACACCCACCTGGCAAGGAGAGGTCTGAGGAGGCAATAGGCGAGAACCCCAGGCCAAGCATCGGCGTGCGTAACATCATGATATGATTTTGATATGTTTGAATCAATCGTGATTCTGAGTTCGTACTGATTAGTATTAGGTCGGAGTCTGGAATACACTCTTGACCCCCGCCACAACGCACACGCGCTTATCGCAAGCTACAGGCTAACTGGCTCCTGAAAAATGCCGTATAATTTTCATTTGTTCACAAGTGAATTGATGAAGATTATACGGCATCTTCACGAGTCTTTGTAACAGTATCATCACAGCTGTTGTCCCGAACATTCCTGACGCTGATCTTCACAGCGCTTCTGTCTTCCAGAGGAAACTGTGGCCGAGCAAGCCTGGTATGTGATCCCCTTATACTTGCTATCGAAAAGAAATTTTTTTTGCAGTTGAGGAAGCAGGCCATCGGGCGAACGGAGGAAGGGCTATGTGCAGAAGTTGGTAACAAGTTTGCATTAGGTGAAGACAATTCTGACGAGGCTCCGGAGTACTCAGCGCTCGCTCGCATCTGAAGCGCCTAGGACAGATCTGGAGAACTAGTAGAAACACCTTGCAACAGTCCCGATACACCGCTAGCCCCGAAAGCGCAGTAGTAGGTATTCTCTTGTACCTTGAAAGTATGACTGGGTTGACGTCGGAAAAGGTAAATGCAAGTCTGCAGAACTCAAGGCGTGCCTGTGATCGTAAGTTGTGCTTCAATTGGCTCAACACCAACAATTACTTGGAGGGTTCATTGTCTGTTGAAGGACGCACGCATCGCAAGGCAGAAAAAATCGGCTGCCAAAGGCACGGTGAGTCTGGTAGCAATGATTAGTGTCGGAAGAAATGTGACTTGCCTTGGGTTGGCTTGTCTCTTCAACATTGTGTATACTCAGAGCAACCTGGTGCATCGCCATCGCACCACAACACGCGAAGCGCGGCGAGAGACAAGGTCCACTGAAATACGGTGTATCGCCTCGCACGCGCCGTCCTCGCGTCTGATGCTCTCGAGCGTGGCGGGTTGGCAAAAAACCTACAATCTCTGCCCGAGATTGGCCGTTCAAGGGGAATGTCAACATCACTGACATTCATTCTTCGTTTTGCCAGGGGTGGTTTTCGACCCAGACTGAACGTACACACAGCTTGTCTCTTCATCCTCCGTCGTGAATGGCGTGGATCGCTGCTCCAGCGAGGACGTGTATCAATTTAGACACGGATTTTGTGGCAGAGTTGTCTGCCGTCGTCTCTGAGGTTTAGAATATGTGGTAGTACTAAGACGCGGGGCAAGATAACAGCGCGCGTTCGCATCGAAACCACACTATTTGACAGACATTCAAACGACAACGGGGTACGTACACGAATTCTTCCAGGTAAGAAAGCGACATCAAAGCACGTCCAACATCCTTGCACTGTTTATCAGCTTGTCCAATACTTCCGACGTGATCGCCTCCACTTGTACAGTGATCAAACTCTCTGCAGCGACTCGCCTGTATTCGTCCATATTCCGGCGAGTGGCGGTGAGTAACAGAGCACCAAACGGTTGCCTGAGTCGAGCCATGAGTTGGAGCGCACGCATCTGCTTTCTGGAAGGTGACATGGTTGAAGGAGGCAAGAGGGATGCAGTGTCCGAGATGGGTGTGATTGAGCGTCCGCCAAAAGTTCGCCCAAGGCGACTGAGGAGGCGTGCCGCTCGTGTTTGCCCACTCGTAGATGGGCCGGAGAAAGATGGCAGCTCACCCAGCACAGACGATTGGTCATCTGTCTCGGGTACACTCCCGACAGGTTGTCTATCGAGGAGATAGTCGATCCAAGGGTGGGCGAGGTATAGAGGACCCAGCTGGGAGAGATCTTCGTCAGTTCTGATCTCCACAACCCCGAGCGTGTTCGTTTGTGCGCGGGAAACATATTCCAATCCATCCCGAGAGACTGATAGATGTCCAAGTTTGAAGGCAAGACACGGAAGTTTCATTCGGAGTCCTGAAAATGATGGCACGGGCAGCTCATTTACTCTGTCATAAAACTTTGTAAGCAAGGCGAGGTCAAGTGAACGGATGTCGGCAGTAATGGTCCCCATTTTACTGTCTGAGATGGCTGGCGGTATGTACGAGGTCGGAAGCTGGCTGAAGACAGTGATACTGGACGGAAGGCAGCTATTGAAGCTGCCAGATCCCCCCGTCCACGCAAGGATACTCATGTCCCCTGAGCTCGCGAGTAATTGTGATAACAGCCGCCCAAGTGCTTGGTCTCCCTCACCATATGTAACTGGTAGGGACAAGGAGAATATCCCGAGCAACGAGTAGGCAGCATCTTCGACCCGAGTTGTCCGGCGTGTGGAGGCAAGGCGAAGCTTTTCTCGTATGTCGTCCAAGCCAGGACGGAGTGCCATCAAGGCTTGTGCCGAAATACCCGTTGCCGCCTCCATCTCCGAGATGATCTCGGGTGCCTCTTTGTGGTTGTAGATGGTGAGACCCATGTAGGGTGTCCAATCCTCAGTGTAGATTCGGACCACCTTTGAGGCATGGTACTCCTGTAGCGTCCATGCTCGCATATTCCATATATTCCTCGTCAGAGCACCGCACTTTGCTAGACGGTCCACCCCACGCAGGAAGATGATTGTCATCGCAGAACGTTCATACCATTTGAACATGCTGACCAAAGCTTCTTGGAGTATGACATGATCCCCTTTGTCGATACAGCATGTATCGCTCCATGCCCAATTGAATCCTGCCTCTCGGACAATCTTGCAAAACATTTGAAGCTTCTCGTGAGCAGGAGATGCCTCGAGATCATACACCACAACTTTGATGACCTTTGCAAACAGAGGTTCATTGTCCTCCCACTTGTGCGAGAATGTAGCGTAGCGGAAGTATTCTCCAACTTCCTGCTCGATACGAGAGTGGTCGATGCGTGTGGTTATGGACGAGATGAGCTCCGTGAAGGTTGGCGTCTTTTCGAAAGCAGAAGCTTGCTCCGATTTGTCGCAGAGGCGACCATGAATGGTATCGATGAGCACTAGTGGAGAGTCACGAATCATATCTTCAATAGCTGTGCGGATCGTTGCTCTCTTCTCTTCTGGCCAGACATAGCAGCGGGATTGTTCTATGAGAGGACATCAACAAAAAATGATCTGTATAACGTCAATACACTCACCACGAATCTCTGGATCTGATGATTCTGACATCTTCGACAGCATTGTCTCATATGCAACTATTGCATCGTCGTGATCTCCCTTGCCATGCAAGCCAGCATGTCTCCTTTCGTAACCCAACGGAGAATTGGGATCAAGCTTAATCACCTAATGAATCACCATGAGCATAGACAAAATGAAAGTCAAAAACAAGTTACTTCATTTGCGTCCTTCAAGGCATCGTCCCACTCGCCTTTTCTCACACGTGCCGTGCTTCGCTTAACCAAGAGAACTTGCTTGGTAGCACAGCCTAGAGAGAGTGCAGTTGTGTACTGTGAGACGGCCTCGTCATATTTTTTATTATTCATGGCGATATCCCCGAGGTCCTCTAGTTTTCCATGGCATCGAGATTTAAAGTCTAACAGAGAATAGTCAATTAGCTGTCTCCTTTATTGTACAGAAGATCACTCACCCTCAGTCCAATTTGCTCGGTCGCCATCTATTTCCTGTGCCACTTTACTACTCATTTGGTGGAAACACGCAACTGCGCCCGCCAGATGGCCAGTCATTTCGAGATGCTCACATATAACTTGATAGATTGTGAATTTTGGGAGTATAAACTACAGACCAAACGGACTGTCAGGTATGTGAGTGATTCCAAGCAAGGTTATGCTCACGCCAGTCGCTGCAGTCAAGGCATCTTTCCACGACCCAGTTGTCAGTCTTGATCTTGCCCACTCTCTCGATAGTGACATCATGGTATGTGAGATATCGTTGTGGCCAGTGGTCACGAAGCTCGCGTTGTCATTGATTTCCGGCAAGGAAAGACATCGTTGCACAAAGTCTCCGTGAAATTTTAGATGCGACGAGAGAACACATAGAACGGTAGCTCACCAGAAACCCACGTCTCGATAGACTCAGTCTTATTGACCTCCTGATCCACCATGCGCAGTACAGACTCGCCAGCCTCCTTGATGTTACCCGCTGAAAGGAGGGCCTCACACGATCGCAGTTGAATTGTGACTGCAAGATCATCAAATCTCCACCCCGAAATCTGTGAGAAATCAGGATCACGTTGCGGGGTAGTAGGGCATATACCAATGCGATTATCAACGGTGGTCGTTCCTTGTGGCTACCGAGTTTAAGTCGGGCATCCTCAAATGACTGAATCGCGCGATTGTAGTCGCCACTCTCCATGTGCAGGTTCCCATGGAGAAGGTGCATATATGCCTATTGCGAACATTAGTATGCTACCAAATGCTAGCGCATCATTCACGTGCCTGGACTACGTAGAACGTTGAGTCCAAGGGCTTAACAGCAATGAGGTCGTCTATACGTGATATCGCATCGCCGTGCTCTCCAGCCATGAAGAGGACAACAGCCTAAGATGAGAAAGAAGCTAAACGAAACCCGGGGGATGTTGCACGGAAACACACCTTGATGAGAAGGAGAATGACCATGTGGTCTGAATGGAAGAGCAGAGACATCATGTCCCACACCCGAGATCCCGTGTGTGCGCCCCCCCTGCCGACAAGAGCCACATATTTCACAATGTAACCGAAGATGGATGACTGAATGTTGATCGACTTGGTTTAGAATGGGGTCAGGGTGTATATATGTGAGTGTAGAGAGAATGCACCTCTTCTGCATCGACAAGTGCTGCGTCCCACTGTCGCATGGATGCCCGGACAAGAGCTCGACTAGCGAGTACATGATGGGTTGTGTCCTTGGACGTCGGGATTGCTGCAGTCAGTAACGCTTCGGCATCCGTGAGTTGACCATTTTTCCATGCATCAAGTACAGCGTTTTCAATACAAATGGGCTCCTTGTGTATGAGGTACAGATGAGAAAGGGAAGCTTGTTCGTGTGGGGACGTACGCTGATAATAAAAAGATCTTGGATGATGACCTTCCGCTCCTGTGCAACGATTGCAAGCTGGTCGTCATCTGAAAATGCGATTGAACGTGCTTGACTGCTCCGCAAGATGAGGCCGAGTTGGGTGTGTGTCGAGGTGTCCCAGAAGGTGATGTTGCTCTCCGTAGAGTATGCTATGAATTTCCCATGTTGCTGCAGGGCAATCCATGAGTCGTGGTCGTAAGGAATTGACCACTCGGAAACGGTTGAGCCGGTGGTTGCATCGATTTGCTTGATGCTGTGGTTGGTTTTGACGAAGAGGTGGTTGTTGAACCAGAGTAGACCATGAGACGGTTTCAGTCCTACTGCTTTCATATCGACTAGTAATCGCCCATCGTTGCTGTCCCAGACTCGGACGGATTTCTCGGTAGCTGTCGCGATTCTGTCGCCTTCTGGAGAGTATTTGGCTGCACCAACCCACTGGCCATGGTGGAGTGTTTGCACTTTTCGGCGTGCTGCAAAGTCCCAAATAATGTCTGTGCAATCCGAGCCGTTGGCAGAGACAAGTCGAGTCGAGTCTGGCGAGAAATCGACGTCCCAAATCACCGGTCCGCCCGGGATCCTGCCCACAAAGACTCGTTTGTAGTTCGTCGCGTCCCAAACGAACACGTCGCCCCAGAATGACCCCGCTGCGATGAATCTGCCATCCTTGGAGACAGCAACGCATCTGACATCTTTCACTTTCGTCATCGCTACTAGTTCACCGTCTTTCACTTGCCGAACTTGAACACCTCCACGCCCACCACTGACGAGATACTCGCCATTCACTGTAAATGTCGCTGCATTTACCCAGTGACCAACGTTAATTTCAATGCTTTGTGAATATTCTTGTTTAACATCAGTACCAATCTAACTTTATCTCTCAGTACGCACCCATTGCCGATGACTTGGACGTTGGCGACGGGGTAAATGAAGAAGTTGTGGTCCGTGCCTGAAATATCGGCGCTTCTACCAGTCTCCGTCATACCTCGCGTGCAATATCCACACCCTCTTTCTGTCTTAGGGAATCTACTGACTACCTCGTCGTCGCACGCGATGACGAGGCGGCGGAACTGAAACGGCTGCGGTTTGGTTCAAACCGTGTCGTGTGCGCCAGACGGTCAGCGGCACGATCACGATACAGAATGGCGAAGTACTGGTGATTGTGATTTCGCCCCCAAGAGGCTTGTCCTTTACATTACACAACTCTCATGATGCAGATAATGACAGGGGAGGGCGTTCCACATGAGGTGCAGACGCTGCCCGAGTGCCTTGACGAGGTTAGTTTTATCTACATCCGAAAACCGACGTCTTTTCTATAACACCCTCGCCCAGCATCATTTCCCCTCTAACAGAGTCCGTAGCCAGTGAGGAGCGACGTCCTCCCAAGTTCTTCGAAGACCATATCCCAACGTCCCCTTCATCTGCATCTCGTCTTCGATGCTCCTCACCCTCGGCAACGCTGTGGTCCAAGTCAACTCTGTACGCGCCTCCTGCCCCACACTGACAAACTCCGGAGTACGACTATCGCACTCGCCTCGAACCACGGCTCCATCCACACCCCACTTGTGCATCCCGTTGCTCGTTCACTTTGACGCTACACTACTCCGTGGATGTGACCCTATTCGTGCTCTTCGTCACCGTCCCACACAGATCGTCCAACTCGACCTCCCCGCGTGTTCGCCACTGCTGGGTCGCCTGCGTCATGCGAAGCGAACGCGGGCACGTTGTCGACGCCGAACCCGCCGGCTGTACTCGTCAAGACCTTTTCGGGCGAGTTGGAGGCTATCGTGGTGCTCCAGTATCGCATGGTGGGGTGATGTCTTGTTGGCGACTGTCGGTTATTAACAAATTGCTTGGGATGCAAGTATGCCATGTTCTGCGCCATATGCAGTTGTTGGCCTTTGGGTAGGTCACGATGTTCACTCTCATCTTCGACATATCGAGCCCACGCTCCCATCCGCGGTGGACCTCGCTGCGCTTCAAAGACCCAGACCACATCCCCGTCCTAGCAACGTGTTCATGCTCTTCCGGTCAGCGTTTGCCGCCGCAGAAAAGAACACAATCGCCATATCACCTGCTTCATCGCTCAATGCTGGAACCGCCTCTCCAAGGCGGTTGCCGAAAAGCAGCAGCACGCACTGCTCCAACTATGGTCCAGCCCGACACGGCGGGGCATCAAGTCCGTCTTCGGGAATGGCGCCGAGGACGTGAAACGCTGCCGGCTGGCAAGCTCGATGACGAGTTGGAGGGTACGACGAAGCGGCTCGACGAGGAGCAGTCTGCTACTGCGCATGTGGTCGACACGCCACAAGCATCCACCAGCACCGTCGAGCCGAGCGTTGCCACCTCAAGTCGACGCCAGATGCCCAGACGCCATTCGTCGGAATTTGAGGTGTATCGTAGTGGAAGTGAACCAGTGGTGGCTTTGCAGGTTGGTCGGTATGATGCGAGTTGGTCATCCGACGAATCATGGCGGATGATCTGCTGTACCAGTAAATAGTGCGAGGTATTGTACATAATTGTGCACATGGCGGATGAATGCAAAGGTGAGAAACCAACTTCATATCGTTTAGTGAGAGCCAAGGCCAATAATTCCATGTAAACAACAACTAGCCCAGGAGCGTACTCGCAGAAGCACAAGGTGGTCGCTATCACAAATAATATTTCTTTTGGCAGAGCTCGCATCAAGACATAGCCTCAAAGGTTGCTGGTTGCCATTCAACCAGCCTACACCCTGCAAGTCAGTCGATAACCTGGAAATGATTGAGTGAGGTTCATTCACCCGCCAACTCAAGAATCGGCTGTTTTGATTCAGGGTAACTCGAACACCCAATGTCGCCGAGACAAACGTCAAACATGCCTGCAGCTCGCAGTGTGTCCAGACGCGGCTTTTCGACTGTCTGTAGACGGGAGTGAAGCAGTTCCGAATGTGCCTCAAGCCAGAGACACTCGAGAACGCTCGCTCCAGAGATGGGGTTTTCTCTAGAGGGCCCTTTGCCGATGACGATGATTGCCAAGATGAGAGATAAAAAGGACGCAACGGATGCGAAGAGGACCTTTTCGTCACCGCATCACCAGTTACCATCATGATTGCACATGAGATTGCAAGTCATTGGCCAAGGGAATGGACACGTACGGGTATTGTATTGAGCTGGTCGATGCACCCATATCGCGCGTGAGCCTCGAGATTAACAACAATCATGGGATTCACGTACATGAAGGCACCACACTTGTACACTAGTTCCCTGACTTTCAGCCAGGGTGGGGCTGAACCCACCCCAGCTCTCCCCAAGCTGGCGGGCTGACAAGTAACATGAGCGTGATGATCGTCACTCGAGGGGACACAAGCCATGCATACCGGTCCATAGGAAGGCCGCCGCGGTCTGCGCAACCACATTCTCCAATACCCACGGGTCAAGTGCCATAAAACCAGGATCGGCGCTCGCGCTCGAGTAAGAGACAGAGGACATATTTGCGTCCGTCAAGTTCATATCGAGCATCGACATGATGTAGCTGCAAAGTTTCACTCGATCCATGGTTCTGCTTCATGCGTCCTGCAGAGCACTCACCTGTCCATCCCTGTAAAATTGGCAGAGGAATTCCCCTGAAAAAACATGGGAAACGAGCCAGTAACGTCTTTCGAGATCGCAGTCGCCATCTGCACCGAGATATGAAATGAAATGAGCTTGGCCCAAGTGTGTAATGCACGAGAAACACACCCCGATGCTAAGATTTGTCGCATTTTCTGGTGACCATACCGTCCAAGACGAGCTTCTGGAAGAGGGAGTTTGATCGGGTGCTGGATCATTCAGCCCAACCAAGACCGTTTGCGCGCTGACCGAACATGCTGCGATGTAGGCCAACGTGGTCGAGATCTGAGCATATCCTTCTGTGCAATGTCAGCCATGCGGAGTCTGTCGACAAAAACTTGAACAAGAACCGTACCTGGTGGTGTATAGATCCAATTCATCTTGATGGCAACAGGGTCATGAACTGACTCGTCCACATCAATGCCAGTCGTCATCAAGTAGAACAGAGTTTGAGGGCAAGCTATGCACTTTTGGCACATCAGGTAGACAATCCATGAACAAGATTAAGTTTACCTCAGTAGTAGGCGCAATCGCGTGAACGACATCTCTCCCTGTGAATGTCGATATAAAAGGAGAAGGATTACTATATTATTATCGCTCACATATCGGGGCTTCGAGAAAGCTGCCATTGTTGGGCCCGTTCAAAAAGTTGATTTGGTACTGTCCTTCGGAGTTTCGGGAGGACAGCGTGAGGTTGGGGACTAGGCCACATCGCGCAGTGAACGTCGTTGCATTGACAAGCCCCATCGGCCATGCGCCCGCTTGTTGTGGTACATCATAGAGCGCGACGTCGTTTATCAATCCCAGTCTCGACAGGCTATTGCGGGGTATCAAACGCGCAATGGGATTAATCTCGACCCAGTCCAGTTGACTAATGTTCACAGTGTTGTCGGGCATGGCCAATTCCATCTGGATGACACCAACGGGAGTGTATGATTGCCACCCCATTATGGACGATGAGGTGATGTGTAAAACTAGCATCATGGTCAGATAGGCTACTGCAGCGATTACTTGCCGAATCGATGAGGATGTTCTGCGTTGTTTCCAGAGGATATGGATCGCTGCACCGATGCCCGTCCATGCTCCACACACATCGTGTACAGTGGTCAGTTTTCGTCGCTCGCTGACAATCTTGAGAAGTGCAAGCCGCTGTATAAGAAGGACCAAAACTGAAGTATAAAGCTAAGGCAAGGATGAAACAATGGAAAACGTTCGACAAGGGAGAACTAACACACCGTATAAATTGCTTGGAGGAGAGCACTCAGACCGATCGCCATTGTGTCACTCTCATACGGAACGACAACAGATTGCTCCGGATGATGAACGAGGAGGGCGAGAAGAGTGACATGCAGGCCAACGAGCACGACGTGAAGTGCATAACACCAATGTCGAGTGCCATGAGAAATGTTCGATGCATGTAAGGGTTTGCTCTGAAATCCATCGCTCAAACGGAGATTTCCTGACTCTATTACAACTACGTGAGACGATGTCCGATTCCACCGTCAGAGCACGCACCGGATCTTGAGAGCCCCAGAGGCCCAGAACGTCTAGAATGAATTTCAGGGTCACACAACGGAGAAACTGTGTCAAGGTCGCCTTTTGCTTCCTGTCCAGATGCTTTATGTATCCAAAAAATGGTCTCAAACATTGCTGAAGCACGTAGAACATCAAGGGATGGGGTTTGCACATTGCTGAGGTGATCTCGGAGCACCTGTGAGCGTGACCCAAACCACATTATTTCCAACACGCCAGCACCAGACATCGTCACTGAGTGGGGTCGCCAAAGAACGCAGATCACCGACATAAGAAGGATGATCGAGGTGCAGAGGGCACAGATAACCTTTGAAAATGAGAGCCATGTCCCACAAGGTACAACCAACTTACCGGCAATGGATTGATCTGCAATTCAAAAAGGTACATGTCAGTGATATCGTGTTGAAGACTGCATCACTGAATTTGACCCACATTCAAATTCCACTGCGGATCGCCCCCCACGATTCGATATTTCAGTACCTGTGTGTCGAAGCCTCCTCCACTTTTGCCCATCTGCCCAGCTACACATCTCTGGTAAGACAAGGTACAGGTTCATGTGCTTTGGACGCTACCTAACCATATGAGCTCAGCGGCGATTTGCGAGACAGTGCTCTCCAATTGACTCCTGGTCAACAAGGATGGGGTACTGGCATAATGCGCAATGGGTATCCCATAACAGGGGGATACGCTCATCCCTAAACCCAACCTCATATATCTAAGATAGTTGTTAGGCCGATGACAGAACTAGGAGACGAAACGATATACGCATTTAATGCAGTAATATTTGCCCATAGTGCTGGGTACGACATGACAGGCTGGCAATAAGGAGACGATGGAAGTGAGTTAGCAGATTTCATCGCATAAGAAATCTATCCGAATTGAATCAGTTCATGGCTCTCTCGTCTAGCAGAATCACGAGCTCACTGCAGAAGTAAGGTTCAAGTCGCCTGTAGGCGAAAAGGCTGGCCATGCCACATCTCCTGTTTGCTCACCAGAGCCAAGTGGTAATCCATATGAATCAAGGACGACTGTATGATTTGTCGCATTCAAAGAGCACGCCACAAGGTATATCGGTGTCGAGAAATTCTGGGTAGTACCATCTATAAGAAATACAGCACAACGCTCTAGTCAATGCAGGTAAGCCACCGCAATCGCTCACCGGGTAAATGGTACATTCCATTAATAACGGGATTGACACGACCAACAGAGACATCAACTTCCATCTCTGCCGACACAAGAAAAGGTATGAAAGTCGAGCAGATTGGTTCCAGACACTGAAGGTTTATTAGTTGACTTCAAGGCATGGAGCAAGAGGCTGACCTGGATGGAAGGGGGGAACCAGATTTCGTTAAGTACTGTCTTTATCCATGAGTCTCTGGAATCTGCCGTCTGAAGGAAACGACTGACACGGTGGATAGGAAATGGAAATGCCAATGGGGTCCAAACCCAACATCGAAGCATTGACATTCCATGTATTGCCCTCTAATGCATCGATGGAAATATTTGTAAGTAGGCCACAGTGCGCATTCAATGTTGTTGCGTAGACTGTTCCACTGGTAAATCCTACCTGTGGCACATCATACAGGGTGTTGTTAACTAATCCATTAGTTGCGTTATCAAAAAAAATTTGCAGGAATGGGACCAGTGGTGTCATTGTCGTCCAGTCCAATGATGCAAGGTCAACAGATGCGTTAGGCCAACTTCTCAGCACTTCGAAGTCGCCCGTGGTGCTATGAACAGACAACTGAAGATGCACCAGAGTCGACGAGATGACATGGAGCACCGAGATGCACGTAAAGTACACCGCCACAAGGACAGTTGCGAGGACGGATGAAGCGACTTTGGTTTGCTGCCAGAGAGCACTCAGCGCGGCACCAAAGCCAGCCAAAGCACCACACATGTCGTGAATGTGTGTCAGTTTCTTTGGACTGGAAAAGATGGCCGACAGCATTATTTTCTGGGTTACAAAGACCAGTAGAGCCGTGTAAAGCTAGCAGTACATTGATCAGCTTTCACGGAAGGCATCATGCACTACATGACTCACAGTATAAAATGCTTGCAGTCCAGCACTTAATCTGGTTGCGAAGGTTTCGGCTTCATCGTATGGAATGATGAGTTGATGCTCTGGATGATGAGACGCAGCAACCACCAGAAGTATGATATGCAGCGCAACCAGGAAGGCATGTAGGGAGTAGCACAGAAAGTGCCAGTAATTACGCACTCGCCGATCGCCATCGTCTGGGCTCATTTAAACCTCTTTGAAACAGATTCGAAAGCTGGCCTACCTTGATTGATTCGGTCCTGCGAGTTGGGCGCGTGGCCCAACTGAGACAAGGGAATGTTGTCTTGCAACGGGGAGTCAGAAGATCCCTTGCGGAGACGACCATATTTTGGCGAGAAAAACAGATTGGCAAGCATAGCCGCACAGTTGGCGCCAGGACAAGCAGGGTGGCCTGACGATTGAAGTGAGGAAGAGACAGGAAGCACGGTTGTTCAAGTTGCCCTGCTATCACCTGGTACGTAAGGATTACCGCTGCAAAGCAAAATAGGCAGAATAACACCTACATAAAGACCTAGTAGAGCCCGTTCTATGCATATGGATCCCCTCGCCCATTACGTCATTCGACTTGGCATGCGTAACGCGCCGCTCTACACGGTATGACTCCTCTTGAGTCGCTGAGGAGCGCCCAAGAGTACGCATCGACGTCGGCACTTGGGTCGGGTGTCAGAGCACCAACCCCAATACCAGACATTGTTGGAAATCCAACTCAGGGGCCACAATGTACGCGTAAATCGTCCGCGACAGATATAATAGGGTGACTCAGTGTTGGAACGGGCTGGATCTTTTTCCCTTTTTTTTTTCCTTTTTGGTAACTCGGACGTGTACTACGCCTCATTCCCACCTTCAACGTCTTTTTTCACTCGACTGGAGTCCTTACGCAGGCTACTCGTTAGCTCCGCACCTCGCGCTCTCTCACACTCAGAGCCGGTGCGCCGATGGAGCCTACGCTGCACCTCAGTGGCCTCGGAAAAGTTTAGCGCAGCCTGCGACAAGTACTGACACAACACTAACACCCTCTTTTTCTACGCTT
>JBBPNZ010000359.1:0-22224 GCA_038091195.1 Phylloporus rhodoxanthus | reverse complement strand
CCTGGAACGTGGTGGGTGCATTGCAAAAACCGAAGAACATGACAGTCGGTTCGAAGAGACCGAGAGGAGTGATGAAGGCGGCTTTCCATTGGTCTTCTTCTCTGATACGGATGTTGTTATACCCCCATCTAATATCGAACTTGGTGAAGAAGTTCGCTTCTTTCATGTCATCAATGAGTTCAGAGATGAGGGGTAAAGGGTATGCATTTCGGATAGTATGACTGTTGAGATAATGGTAATCCTGGCAAGGATGAAGACTGCCATCTTTCTTTGGAACGAAGAAGAAAGGGGCGGCTTGAGGTGATTTGGAGGGAACGATTCAGCCGGTTTTCAAATGTTCTTCTACAAAGGCTCTGCAGGTTTCTTTCTCAGAGGGATTGAGTGGGTAAACCTTGGCGATTTTGGGAACAAAGGTATCTTTTAGGTTGATGGTATGATCAAAGGGGCGATGTGGTGGGAGTTGGCTGTGAGTGGCTTCGGCGAAGACGTCGGCGAAGTCGGAACAAAAGTCAGGGATAGGGATTTCCTTGGGTTTTTCGGTCTAAGTGATTTCGGTAGAGATGGTGGTCTTGTTAATTTGTTCCCAGGTCGATTCCTTCGGGGGAGGATGCTCACGGAGAGATCTCTCAACCCCTTGTGGATATTGAAGAGAGAGCGCAGTGGCGATGTCTACATCAGGATCAGAGAGGGGTAGAGTTCCATGTGAGAGGGCATTAGTCAAATGGGGAATAGAGTCGAAGTTGAGTGTGAAATTTCTCCAGTCGATGGTGGGATTCCATTTCTGGAGCCAGGGTAATCCTAGTATAGCATGGGGGTGTCGAAGACGAAGTATTAAAAAGGAGACCATGTCAGCGAAGTCTGAGGCAGAGATATCAATGGTGGCTTTCCATAGGATAGATCCTTTTGTGTTCGTGGTTCCATCCACATTGTAGGCAATGAGGGGTTGTGCGAGACAAGATAGTTTAAAGTCACCTAGAGGAAGGAGTCTGGGGTCAAGGAAGTTTCCAGTTGCTCTGGAGTCAATGAGGGCGTTGGTGTTGACAATTTTCGTTTTACCGTGTAGCTGGACAGGGAGACGCATAGTTCTATTATCATTTCGTGCTACAAGTACATTGTCGATGTAAGGGGAAGGAGACGTCGGGGCAGCTTCCCTTTTCAAAAATCCTTGGCGGCTTGGATACGTTCCGGAGGAACGGAGCAGGATTCCTGGGGAGGTTCTTCATAACACATTTTGAGGACAGAGAGAATCTCTTTCTCTCCCTTGCCGGATGTCTTCAATGAGTTGACGTATTTGTCCAATAGGGTAGCAGCGGCGATGGCAGCGGCTGGCGTGGTAGTTTCAGTGGAGCGAACATTCTGGGAGTTCCTCGTGGTGAACGAGGAGGGATTACCCTGGAACTGAGGGCAACGAGGGGCGGTGGAGGTACTAGGGAATTTTCGCCAGTTCTGAGCAGAGTGGCCAGGGAGGCGACAACGGAAGCAAAGATTTTCTCTGAAACATTTGGCACGTTCGGTGGGGGTGAGCTTGGCGACGGAGATGGTGTCGACATCCATGGCGTTGGGGTCTCTGGTGGGGCGAGGAATAAAGGTTGGAGGGGTGCGTCCTCCACAAAGAGCAAGGATGCGCATCTTCTGTGCATGGAAGACCTTAGCTTGGTCGATCCATTTGGTGATGGTGGTGGGGATAGCGGCCATAGAGAGGATCATGGTGGTGATTTGCTAGTCGAGTCTGAGGGAGAACTGGTCAATGAGGGTGACATCGTCAGTGATGCCAGCTTTGCACGAGAGGTTTTGGAAATCCATGATATACTGTTGGAAACCGTCGTCGATGGTTCTGTTCGAGAGGCGGGAAGTTTTCTGGATAAGCTTGGACAGTTCGAGGCGGGCGGTGGCTTTGATGTCGAAGGGATAAAACGTGGATTCAAAATTGGCGGCAAACTCCTTGAAAGTCTTTCCGGTGGTGATGGTAGTGTCAGCCATCTTATCATACCACATCTCGGCAAAGGAAGCGCCTCTTCCCTTAGACATCTTGTTAAGGGTGGTCGTGATCTTGTCATTGTCGGTGCGGTATAACGTATCGTTGAGGGCGAAGTAGGCCTTCATGGCCTTGATCCATCTGGAGGCGTCGGTAGGTTCTCCAGAGAAGTCAGCGGGGAGAGCCGCTTTAAGTTCAGAGGCGTGGGAGGACATGGCAGTAGTAGGCTGTGTTTGGGCGGTGATGGCAAGCTGTGGAGTTGTTGGTGGCGGCATCAAGGGGTTAGTCTGGATAGCAGTCCTGTGAGTGATGCTAGGATATGTGATCTGAGGTCTGTGGGATCGGTGGCTTCTGTGGGATGGTTGTTCTTCGGGGGTGTCAATTTTGATGTTGCTGTCTGAGTCGACAGGGTCAGGGTAGAGTCCAAATCTGGATGATCGACTCGTGGTGTCAATGAGTGGGTCCTACACCGTAGAAGGTGGGACCAATGTTAGTCTTGATCTTTTGTTACACATAGTGTACACAATGGGTTCCACTCCTAAACCGGTTACCTCGAGTGATACTCACGAAGAGACCAACTCCAGAGGAACGAGGAGGACGAAGAGTCGCTTAGGGGTTTTCTGAAGCGAGATGAGGACGACGAGGGACGAGGGTCGTTCAGGGGTTTCCTGGAACGAGACTAAGACAAAGATTGATCAAGGGGGTGCCTTGAGCTAGATGAGGACTAAGAGTTCGACTTAAGAGTTGCGAGGATGGGACTTGAAGGTACGCTAGTATTGCGCAGATCAAGACTAAAGTACAGGTGGATCAAGCACGGTATTTATACGTGTCTACCCTGCACATGGACCAAGGAATTGAGAAAGGAAACAAGGACAAGAAAGGAAAAGAACAGTGAAGAATATGGTGGAACACGGGCGAAGTTAGCTGTCATGAGAACGAATGATGTATGGAAGGTCAGAAGAGAGAGAAGTCTCACATGGTAGACGAGTCAACATAAAAGAGATAGGTCTGGTGATTAAGAGGAAAGCAGAATGGCGGTAGCGACGATCACCTAGCCAATTGTCATAGTGAGAGGAAAAGAGAAAAAGGACAAGATGATGAAATAGAAGACAAATCGTAACAATGACCATGTCAAGACCCTCATAATTACCGAATGTAAGAAGCATATTGAGTGATTGTGGCCATCTGTGAGTGTCTAGGTGGATAGGACTTGCTTGATTAACCATCAGGGTGGCAATGCTGTAGACATTTGGCCAGATACTCAACAGATTCTACATGTCGTCTTTCTCATTTAGACCTGCCCATTCACCAAGGTTAACCATAGCTTCCTGAGCTTTCTTATACATGTCGGGGTGCATTATAGTCAGCACTCCTCCCAAAATGCCACTGATGTACCACATGCCTCAGATCCACCTATAGGCACTGTTCATCTCCTTGCCTTGCTTCAGCAGTGTGGAGACCTGGGGCTTGTGTTTGTAAACCTTGATCATTGTTCAATCACTTATTTCCAGACAACAAAGGGGGGCTTATATCTTAGCCCTGTTGATATCAAGTGGGCGATAGATTCAAAGCACCATAGTGATCGGCACCTTGTCTAAAAAATGGCTTTGCATGATGTCAATAGGCTGTTTCCTTAAGGTGGACAGCTGGTTGACAACCTTTACTTGGTTCCAAAGTTGATGCTTTACAATGCATCAATCATTTGTAACCAACAAGCCATCCTAAGCACTAACCTGATTTGGCTCACTGATTCCCCCAGGAAGGTAACAAACTAACACATATCCCACACAATCTGTTATGACAGCAGGACACCAAACTTCAGTCAGTTTCTTTAGTATAGCAACTCCTTCCTCTCCCAAGGCCTCAGCTTCCTTGGGTGTGAGGAGGTGGCTCTCCACTGTCCTGGCCTTCTCAGTGAGCCTTATAATGTCAACATTCCTGACCCAGACTGTTTGTCATGGTGCAATGTGAGAGAATTGAAATAATGAAGAATCATACTAACTCCGATTTTTGTATGCTACTCCCAAGATGTTCACTAATTGGTCTGCTTCTGAGATGACTTCCAAGGCCAAGCTTGTATTGAAAGAGCAATACTATATACATAGGTACTCAAGAGATCATTTTGATGTAGTGTCCACTGAGTGGAAATTGGGAAGGTGTAGGTGGGAGATGACATGATCTTGTATTTGCAAAGGTAGATCTTGCTGGACGTTTGATATGATGAAGAGATGCTCTTAATGTGAGCCACTATTTCACAGTCATTTGTGCCATATATGGTAATGTGAAATCAAATGCAATTGTAAGGTGCCAGAATCTCCCAGCTAAATCACTCTCTTCTACAGTTTCCCAGGAATTTTACAAGTAGTTTGGATGGCACACTACAAATACTCACACAAGCCTTGATTAGCTGACAATAAAGCTGGATTGGTGGTCATGGACTGTTTCTTGTATTTAAACCCAGGCAGCTCAATTGTCTCGACCCACCTAAACTTAGGTCAAATCATCAGTCAAGTACCCCTACCAACTTACCCAAACTTGGCCAGGTTGATACTCTCAACTGGCACCCACCAAGGCCACTTTATGAACCTACCCCCTCTCACCTAGTGAAACTTGGCCAGGTCAACAGTGTTGGTCCAACCTAACCTCAGCCAAGTTATGAGTCACATACCTGCTGTCACCCACTCAAATGTAGCCAAGGTGATAGTGTAGACCAACCTCAATCTCGGCCACCACCATGTCATAAGTCACATACATAGCAAGTGAAACTTGGCCAGGTCAACCTCAGCCATACAGTATGTACCACCATTCACTAAGCCAAACTTGGCCAGGTCAATAGTCTAGACCTATCCTAACCTTGGCCATGTCATGAGTCATGCACCTCTTCTCACCCAGTGAAACTCAGCCAGGTTAATAGTCTCAACCCAGCCCAACCTTGGCCATATCATAAGTCTTGTACCACCATCCACTCACCCAAACTCAGCCAGGTTGATAGTCTCAACCTACCCTAACCTTGGCCATGTTATGAGTCATGTACCCCCTCTCACCCAGTGAAACTTGGTCAGGTCAATAGTCTTGACCTACTCCAACATTGGCCATGTCATAAGTCGTGTACCATCACCCACTTACCCAAACTTGGCCAGATCAATAGTCTAGACCCACCCTAATCTCGGCCATGTCATAAGTCATGTGCCCCCTCTCACCCAGTGAAACTTGGCCAGTTTGATAGTCTAGACCCAACACAATCTCAGCCATATCATAAGTCATCCACCACCACTTACCTACTCAAACTCTGTCAGGTCTATAGTGTCAACCCACCCCAACATTGGCCATATCATGTGTCACCCACCCCCACTTACTCACCCAAACTCAGCTGGGTTGATAGCTGCTATTCACCACCTTCAGCCATGTTGTCCATTAAGTATCTCCTCCCACCTACCTACAGTACACTCAGCCTTGTCATTTGTATCAACCCCCACTCACACTCAGCAAAATAGTTTGTATTGAGCATTTTCCTGACTCGGCTGAACCTTGGGTGGCTCATATCAATCTACATTATTGCAAGCCAGCTGGTAGCTGACATCAAGCAAATTGACTACATGGGGTCAGAGCTTGAATTGCTCAAGAGAATTGGATGAAAGAATGGCCAGATGATACACCAAGCAAGGTTTGGAGGACCTTGTCTGACTCTGAATGGGACCCAGTGAGCGCTGTCGATGTCCTTGGTGCACCAACACTCGTGCCTACTCCTTATCAATAGGGAAAAGACAAAATCACCTTATGTTGTGCATACACAACAACCACGCACATATATACTAGTATGTCTGAATGCACACCTCCTTCTGGTCTCTTATTATGACTCAAAAATCCAGCTCACCCCACATTCTGTCCATTGTGGCACCTCATACCCCTCAATCCACTTAGCGTACTACCCATGTGGTGTGTCAATTCCATCTGTCCATTTTCATTTCTTCTCTTTTTCAATCTGTACAAAGGCTATGGCAATGCACAACACAACTTACTCCATCAACTCTTAGACTATATCAATGTGCTTGGCTGGGGGGACTATGATGTGAGATCTGTGTGCAGAGAACAATGCTTAGGCTGTCCATCCACTTGCCTACCTGTCGGGCACTTCTCTCTGAGGATTAGAGCCAGACCATGGCATACCATGTACAGTGCAGACAGAGGTGGGGTAAAGTAAGCAGGAGTGGCAGTTTTGAGCCTGTGAAAGCTCTCATCAGGGGGCTGCCACTACTTCAACTGTTTGCCATCTGAGACCATTTAGAGTGCCAGCTACCAATCTTAAGCCCTATTGAGGGAGTTGGCCAATCCACATAGTGGCCCACAATGGTGGGGGCACAACCCTGAATAGAATGATCACAATGTGGTAAAACAAGTGGGAAGAAGGGAGGCTTCTTGCTCAGCAGAGTCTAAGTACCAGGTGGGCACAAGGGCCAGACATGGCTGGTGCTTCCCACAGGTCATTCAGGCACAAGGGTCCCTTTCAGGATCCCAGTGCACTTTGTCACTGCCATGTGGTCCCCATGGTTCCACTGTGGGATTGTTCTCTGCCATTCACGAAGGATTTGATAGGCGACACAGATCAGCATTTGTTGGGTGATATTGGCAATCCTAACCCTGTCCTATCAACTCATGAATAGTGTCCTTGTTCTCGACCCTGTCCACTAAAAAATACACCCAGAATGGGTATACATGCGATGCCTTCTAGGCTATCCATTGCGAAACCTTGTCATAATTCTCGAATTACTCAGAGTGACATCTGCATGACTTGTACCTTTTCCTGGGGTATGGCAATATGTAACATGACCTATTCCATCACCCATCGCATTATATGACTTGACATGCTTGATTCGCACTCGTTGGGTGATGCCAAATGGACCTGCATAACCTACTGCTTAGTAGCAATCCCAAACACCTCTCCTGTCAACTCATGAGAAAAACAAGCCACCTCTGCAACCAGAAGTCTCAAACCATGATGTTCACATGTCCATGGTGTGGCTGTTCATGGACATGGATCATTCCCTATGCAAGGGCAAATATGAATGATACCTAGATTACAATACAAACATATATGGACTACTGTCATCCATCCTATGTGAAATTGAATTCGGTTATAGTCAGTCTATCCTGGAGCCCCTTGCAAGTAGAAAGGGTGTTCAAGAGTGACTTTTGAGACATGCCACCTTCTGATAACATATTGTCAGATGCAAATGAGATGTAGTAGAGAGCCCCTTTAGTCACTTATACTGATGAAGACGGGGAGCCGAAGGGTGCAAAACAGCCATGTGAGACGGCCAGCTGAACATTGGCCAAGGAAGGGTGAACCACTGATAGGGATGGATGGGCCTATGGATGGGTAATAGAGATAGATGGGCTGAGTGTATAATTAGTGAAAATGAGTAGTAAAATAGGGTAGTTGGAGTATGAAAATAAAGACGAATGGGCCAAGGTATGGAGTGGGGTGGATGGATGGGCCGATGAGTAAGTATGGTCATTGGCCGAAAGTGAAAGTGCTGATCGGGATGGATGGGCTGATGGATAGAATGGCAGTGGAGATGGAGGGGCCAAGGGATGAATAGGTGAACTGATGGGTGGGCTGATCAAGTGAACATCAATAGAGATGTGTCAGCCATTCATGCGGGTGGAGATAATGTACCTGTAGCTAAGAAATGGCAGACAATTGGAATAGATAGGCTGATGAATAAGGTACTGACATATATGTATGGATAGGCCGTTGGGCTGTAGCTATGTATAGTGGTGGGCTGACAGCATGTATGGAGAGACGATTAGATGGACTGATGGATAGGGTAACCACAGTGGTGGATTGGCCAATTGGATGATTGATGATGGAGATGGTTGGGCCAATGGGAGACAGGCGAGATGTATGGATGGGCCAATGAGAGAGGTGACGGTACATGTGAGTGGGCCGAGATTCAGAGTGCCAATATGGATTGAATGACCTATGGCAGGAGAGTTGATGCATATTGGTGTGCCCATGGGACTCATGCTGGTAGAGATTGATCAGCCAATGGCAAATACGACCAATGGCAATGGGTGAGCCGATAGAACAATTGCCATGGTACGGCCAAAAACAGTAGAACAGCAATATCACCTAGCTTGCCAAGTATCCAAGACATGCCAATGGAGTATGAGAGATTTGGGAAAGAGTGGCAGAAGTATGGAACTGTTAGATTTGGTGATTTTGCACTCTATTCATATTCATTTCACTCTCACAATGTTCTCTAATTCAAGTTTCCTATCTACCACTTTTCCGTACCTTTCTAGCTTTATTCTGTGCTTGTGTGGTGCCTCTTTCACTTTCTGATGATGTGGCTGATATGGCTTACCAGTTGTTTGCTAATATTTACTTGAAGCACACACTTCCCTGCAAGTCCACTCTGAGTCTCTTTAGTTACTCACAGTGGACTGCAGGTACTGTATCTTTGCTCTATACCTCTAATATCATCACTAGTTACTCACAGTAGACTGCAGAGTCATCCTGAGTTGATCCCAAGCTTGGCTAGTCGCCCTCAGTCCTTTATCAACAAGATGGTGATTGGTAGGATTTAGCATGGGTATGGGTTACACCATGGTATTTGAGGCACAGGTCTGGCAGGTATGTATGGTGTAATATATATGGCATAATATATGCACATTTATTCCTGCCACATTCCATGCCACTCCCACCATGGTGCCCACTGCTCCTACTGTGGTGTGTGCTACTCTTGGTGCCACCTCTATTATTCCACCACATTTTTTGAGTGGTTCTGCCACATTTTGAAGTAATCCTGCTGCACTTTTGGAGTAGTCCAGCTGTGTTTTTTTAGAATATCCACCACAGTTTTTAAAGATAGAGCCCCACATAAATCGAATTTAATGGTTACAAGTAAGGAGAGATCCACAACACTAGTAGTGATATTAAGCAGGAACAAGTACTACTATAGTTCCAAGTGGGGGACTGAGTGAGAAAGGACAGAGGAAGCAGGGTGATGAGATAGGCAAGCAGTACTAGTATGAACATTGTGAGCACAATGTGGCATCATATAACCCATGTTGATGTTAGACCATAACAGACCAGTAGAAGGACAAAGTAGAAGAGAGGAATACATAGAGCAGACATGTCTAGCAAAAGGTACAGCACCTTATAGGAGACAAAACATTAAAAAAAGAAAAAAAGAATGCCATTGTGGACAACATTGCATCATGGTCGCCATTATGGTGTCTGCCCTTACTGTTGCTACTCAGGACTGGTGGGTCATCATCACCGTCATGTCCTCACTTTTGTCCTCACTATTTGAGGCTGACAGAATGAACAGTGGTGGGCATGGGGGCACTGGCATGTCCATCATCATCATCACATGTCATTGACAGTATTGAGTTATTGACAACATTGCACCACCGCTACCATCATGTCATTGCATTGCCCTCATTATTCAAGGCTGGCCAAATGGACAGAAGTGGGTGAGGAGGGCTGTACACATGTTGTCACCATCATGTTGTTGCCATTGCCCTTGCTGTTTGGGGCTGGTGGAACAAATGAAGGTGGGGCCTGGCATGGCATACAATGACATGCACATATTATTTTATTGTCCTTGCCCTTGCAGCCTGAGGGGGTGTGATGGTCATTGTCTGGAGCTGGGAGATCAGAGTGTAAGACGTTTGAACTGGGAATCATATTAGTCAGCATCTTGGGTTAGTTCTGGCCCAACTCATTTCTATTAATTATAATAAGCTATTGGCACAATCTGATTGCCCCAGCCTGTCTGCCTGGCCCATTTGCCATCTATTTGCCCAACGTGGTCATCCCAACCTTGCATCCACTCCCTAGCATGGTTTGTACTTACCCCCACCTCACTTACTGACAATGCTGTTTACAGGCTAGCATGGCATTTCCCTGCATCACCCTCATCTCATCCACTTCCACTACCACCTTGCCTGTTTGCCCTTGGCTCCAATCAAGTGCTCACTAGCACTGGTGAGCACCTCACCTACTTGTTTCTGCCCCACAGCCCCCACTCACATGCCCCTATTAGGCAATAGCAATGGGTATGCCAAACCCATGGGTCTGACAACTGGCCTCACCACCTTGCCCTCTCTCCTTGCCCTCTCTCCACCTTGCTGCTACAACAACAGGATGACCTGTGTGCAACTACACACATGCCACAGTAACAAAGATGGTGACAATGACAATGATGCATGTGCAACTGCATGTGTACCATGATGACAAAGATGACAAAGATGATGCATTGTTGTTGATAGCCTAGTGCCATCAATAACAACAGGACGACAATGTGTGTACAACCACATGCATGTAGTGGTGACAAAGACAACAATAACATGATGACAATGCATGTACAACTGCATGCCTGGAGGGATATAACAGCAACAATGATGATGCTAATGCACCCCACCCTTGTATCACATGTGAATACAAACAGAAGCACATAACATGCTCTCATTTGTGTTTGTATATGAGCACAAGTGCTCACCTTCTCTTGCCCTCCATTGTGGGTATACCCATGCTATTCTCTAGCTCTTGTCACCAGGTCCTCACCCTGTTATCCATGTGCTTGCCAGTTTTTTGTGACAATGATGTGTCCCTGCAACATGCCACACTTTGGATCGCCTGCATATACTTGTGGTACATTCAATTAGGATTTTACAGTATGTATTGTACATAGTGTGTATGCTATAAGTGTGGCAGATGCTCTAAATAATGTGGTGGGACTACTTCAGAAATGCAGCAGAACTACTTGAAAAACATGGCAGAATAATAAGAGTGGCATCAAGAGTGGCACACACATCAGGGAATTGACAGACATCTTATAAGACTATATAATACCTTGTGAATGTGTGTAAAATATAAAGTGTGTGAAATGTATCATATGATCTTATATAGGTATAAAGCTTTGCTAATAAGGAAAAGGTTTTTGGATATCACAGTTTGGTCACAACCTGAGCCAATTGGAGAACACTTGTTAGCATTTTACTTGTTGCGCACTTCAACAACTGTTTGATATATTGCTAACATGTATAATTGAATATATAGGTATGTAGCTTATTAAACGTAGATAATATTTATGGAAATTTTATAGTAATCTAGGATTTGCCAATCCTCAATAACTGTTTGATACATTGCTAATTTGTGTAATCAAATATATAGGTATTCTGAATGTTGGCCTGAATTGTCAGCTTTTCCTCAATCATGCATAAGAAAGCAGCAAAAGCAATTATAATATAGTATGCAGTATACATATTACATGGCAAGGTATGAAGATGATAGCTAAGAAATAGCATGTCATGGGTATGGGTCAGCATTTGCTTATCCATGCCAAACCCATTACTGGCGCGAGTACCAGTGGGGATGGGCACCATCCCCCAAAAAGGCATGATGATTAGTAAGCAAATTCTAGTGAGCACAATGGCAAATGCACTCCCAACATGTGATTGAGCTATATACAGGAGAAATCTACCAAAGATCAACTATATAAATGTTGTAGGTATTAAAATAAGTTGAAATTATATGCAGAAGATTTAAAATATGTCCTGATTCCGAAGGATCTTTTATCTCTGCCAAGTTCCAAGTTCCAACTGGTCTGTCTAACCTCATCTATTCTCCAACTGGCATTGATTCTGTGACCTCACCAGCACCACTCACATATCACTTAATAGCATCCATGAGAACATCAATCTTCTCCTTCTTTGTTTTTGGCATGTGATAATGCCATCTGATCTGTAGGTCAATCTCAGGAACACACAGCTTTTGACATCTTTCTTGTAGGCCTGTGTGCATGCCTTGTGCTGCTTGACTTCAGGTGGTAATAAAAGTGAGGAATTCCAACTCGGAGTCAGGCCTTCAACTTGTTTGCTGGCAGTGGAAGGCATATTCTCCTTGTGGCAGCTAGCATGAATTCTTATGAGCTGACTCTTCTGCTCTGCAGTATGTTATCTGGGATTCTTCCAGCGATCGCTTTTAGAGCATCAGAGTCACATCAAGGCGCTGGTCCTACCATATGCAAGTATTGGCATGACCTACTCGTTGCTTAGTCACCAGTTATCTATGACAGAGATGTTGTCACCAACTGTGCATTATCCAGCACTCAAGGAGATAATTGGGCCATTGGGATACATATGTGTTTTTTAGTGTTCTGCATGTATTTATGAAAAAATTCCATTTTCTACTATATTTTGCTTGGATCTCAGAAACATCTTGAGCAGCTGCAGTCTATCCCCTATATTTTTCATGAACAATACATGCAAATTCAGATTTTAACCCAATTGTTATATGCATCTCTAAGCCATCCACTCCCGCTAAGGAGTACTCATGGGTGGAGTTTCAATTTCACATGGCATTGCTAATCCCCAGTACTAGTATTTGTGAGTGGGTGGGCTGCATCATGGCCACTACAGTCCTCATTGTGTTGTAGTCATTGTGTTGTCCTGTTGCATCTCTGTCATTGTGACATGATCATTGCATCATCACTGTTGTGTTCTCACCACAGCATCGTCATCACCATTGTCCTGTCATGTGGCATTACACTAGGTAGTAGTAGTGGAGTGGGCCAGTCATTGGCATGATCATTTGGTCATTGATAATGCTAGATCATTGACAAGCTCACACCACCCTTTTTTTTATCATTGCTGCATCAGGTGGTATAGGTGTGGTGATACTAGCATCATGGCATCATTGATGGCACTGGGTCATCACATCCCTATCATGCATGCATCAGCACTGTTGTCATGGTGTTGTTGATTGGGTCATCAACAATACCATGGCAAGCACATCAGGTGGTAAGACTGGCACGACCAAGGTAGAGGTTGAATGAGCTGTTGTGCTCTTCAATGGCTGGAGTTAGCAGGCAGTGTCATCAAGTGGGGCATTGGGCTTGTTTGACAAAGGAATGGTGTTGATGTGGCAGGCAATATCATGAGAGTGTAGAGATGGCAGGCAATGTCATTGGCATGTGCATTGTTGTTGTCATTGGGCATGCCTTGTGGTAGAACTGGTAGTAGCAGTGGCATGGACATGTTTTGCTCATCTTCATGATGCACCTTGTGTATGTGGAGTGGCACAGGCATGGTGGAGGTTGAGCTATGGTGGTCACACCCATCCTCATCATGCCGTTTTTATAGCATTGCCTTTGTTGCATCCTCCCCATTGCAACATGTCATGAATGTCATCACATCACCCTCAACACGTCCACCTCACCACAGCATTGTGATCATTGTGTTGTCCTTCTATGTTCACCTCGTTGTAGTGTCATTATCAAAAAAGGACTAGTGGCAATGGTTGCTTTGAGCATATACTGGTCTGCCCACCATACTATGTAGCACCATAGTTGAACTGGCCAAGGTTGTCAAGTCATGGTAGGTAATAGAGTCCCAAGGTAGAATTGGCAGTCAGTGAGGTGTGACATCTGTCGTTAGAAGTGGTTAGGTGTCAGGAAGGAGCATAGGACTACTTGAGAAGTGCATCCAGGGAAAGAGGCAATGCATGTCACTGACTCGCTGAGGCCTGAGGGCTTGCACACTGTCATGAAGTTTGAGTGAAAAATGTGGTGCAATGTTAGTGTGATGTCTCATGAATTTATATGCACATGATGGACCCATTGTTTGGCAAAGTGTTGTAAACAAATACAGCCAATGATTGATTCAATTGGCTGACAACACCATACATGATTGGCTGCATGGCTCAGATCTAGATGCCCTCTCAGTGATGAGTCTTGTCTTGTTTGTCACCTTTAATGACTAACCATTCCCATGTACCTGCAGGTTACATTATAAAGGACACCAGACACCACGGTGTCATGCCAAATTTGTTTTTGTTTGTTTGTTCTGTAATATAACAATGAATACTACAGTATATAACCTTGTCTGTCCATCCTTTTACTCTTCTTGCCCACAATCCTAACCCCCTCTATTAGACTGTCCTCACAGTCATAATATGGTCCCTTAGGCCTCAGTTGTAAGTGACTATGCATGCTTGCACTCATATGAGGTTGGGCTGGTGGTGGGGCTGGCTTTTGTTTTCATTGCCATCCAATTAGTACAATTACAGCACAAAGTAATAGTAAATTTATTTTATATTCACACAATGGCTTAGTGTCTGCCACTGCCAATGGTGTCAACATCATCAAGTTGCTGCTGTTGTGTCATCCTACTGCTGTATCATTGGGCTATGCTCTTGTGTGCATGCATGTGCATGCATGGCCTTGTGGATGGGTTCTCTATGGTCATGTGCCTGCTAGTTGTGTTGTGGTGGTAAGGTGGTGAAAGTGAGGGTGAGAGCTGAACATGGAGGTGGCAGTGGTGGGGTGGCAATTGCATACCAGGGTGAGGGTGTGGGCAGACAAGGGTGTGTTAGGTGTGAGAGGTGGCAACAAAGATGGCAAGATGCAAGGTGTGCAGCCTTGAGAGCATGCACATCTGTGTGGATGTGAAGGAGAGGTGAGTGTGTGAACCTAAAGGAGGGATAAGGGTGAGGGTGGTCACACAGGAGCAGTGAAATGGAAAGGTGGGGTGGTCCAATGGCATGCATATGCAAGGAGGGTGAGGGGGTGCAAGGGTGGACACATAGGGGCACATGTTTATCACCATGCAGACAAGCAGGAGGGACAAGGTAGCAATAGTGGCAGTAATAGTGTGTGGGTTTTGGTGAGGTGGTACTTGGGAAGACAAGGTCAGAGTGGGCTGGGCATGCCGCATGCATAGGAAGGGAGCAGCGCACTTGTGCACATCATAGGATGATCAATGGCATTGAACAATAACATTGTGCTTGCCCATGCAGATGCAGAAGATGAGAGCAGATGATGGTGCACAACAGAGACAGAGGTGGGTAGCATGTAGAATGTAACTCATGACTAATAGTGCTTTTTTATTTTTGACTTAATAATGTTTTGGGGGGTGTCTGGTGTCCTTTTTAATGTAACTTGCAGGTACAAGGGAATTGTTAGCCGATAAAACCACTGAGTGGTAACAAGTGAGACAAAACTCGTCTATTTTGACTGCTTTACAGATGCAGGGGTGATCAGGTGAGGTGAGGACCCCATGTAGTGCAGCATAGCCAGTGTATCTATTCAATTATTTGGCTGACACGTGAGTTGTGCAACTTTTACCTCTTTTTTTCTTTGTTTGCTCTCTCCCTCATTTCCCTTTTGATTCATGGTCTGTCTACTCAAGGTGGTGCTGCTTGTTTCACTTGGAAGCCAAGGTGAGTTCATCACAAGTAGAGGAGTCATCTGTTGCACACACTCTGTACATGTGGCATGGCCCCACTCACAGGTTGTGTGCATTATATGGCATGGAGACCATCTCCTGCACAAAGACCCATTCATGGCCATTGATTGTTCTCATCTCAAGTGTTGTTGTTGTTGTCACTGTTAAGACTGGTTTTACTCCAGAGGTAACTCTGAAGAAGTCCGGAGTTGGAGTGGATGGGACTTGGCTTTACTGTATGTGGTGTACCCTTGTCTGCACGCCAGTCCCGTATTTTGGAGTTGGTCGAACAGAGGAGTAAGAACTCAACACGAAGCATGAATAAGTCAGTCAGAGAGGTTGGAGTAGGAGGAGTAAGTCTAATATGATATTCAAACTGGAGTACGAGTATCAAGTACAGAGGGCTTATATACAGAGGCAGAGTTAGGAAAATACTCGTATATGGACAAAGGCAGAGACAGAGGAAAAGTAAGCTAGAGTTGTGTCTGCAGTTGAACACAGCTGCGGTTGAATCTAAGAGGCAAGTCTAATACAAAAGAGTCAAAGGTACAAGGAACAGAATGAAGAAGGATATAAGAAGGAACTCCAGGAACTCCTAAGTGCTTCTTGAGTGAAAGTGCTCCAGAGTTGGAGGACTTGAGAGCAGAGCGCCAGAGTTGAACTTAGTGTGATTTCCTGGATATGACAGTCACAGCATTCATGGTGACATTTGCATCATGTCTTGTCACTTGCTCCAGCATCCATCTCTCCTGTCTGATTGATGTGCAATGGGTCAGGTTTGCAAGAAGGGAGGGAGTTTCAGTGCAAGGAGGAAGGGTAAAGATTTCCCTATGTGTCAATATACATTTGTGACATGGGCATGTGATGTATTTTCACCTGTAGTGTCACTAGTCACTAGTCACTAGTCACTTGTCACCACCCACATGCTAGGACGACTGTGGGAATGGGCCGCCATGGGAGTACATAGAAGTGCATACAAATAAGTGTCCCAAATGGATATCTTGTTAATGCTTCAAATGAAGTGTAAGTCATCGAGAATAAATAAAAAGGCTTGTGAACAAGAAGCTCCTATTGGATATCTTGCCATGACTTGAATTTCAAACATGTGTTACTATTAACCAACTTAATTGTGAACTATAGAAAGTACCATATCTATTACATTCATTGCACAGACCATATGAGCCAATATACAGTATTATGGTGTCACATCTGCACATTTATGCAAAAAAACTTCCTACCATGTTTTTTTCTAAATTAACTGCTTCTAAAAATTGTACCCTGCCACATTTTTTGTTTGCCACTGCATTTTTTCTAACTGAACTGCTTCCAAAAGTTGTCCTTCGAGTTTTGTTGGCCTCAAATCACTCAAGAATGGCAATGCTGACACTTTATCAAGTTCCAATTGCCTGACCATTTCAACAAGGACTCAATTTTCCCATACCATTTCAAGGGACTCCTCATCCAGCCACTGCCTCTTCACCCCAGCTGTACTATATTGGGAGTGAATCCTTGACCGACCATGTGTATGTGCAATCAAGGCAAAATTCATGCATGTATTATTGACCATGTGCATCTTTGTCAATACTTAATAGAGTAACACAAAGTAGTAGAGTAATACAAAAGGCATGATGGAAGAATATAACTAATAAAACTTGAGACTTGATTTTTTCTAATATACTGAACCAGGTGCAGACTTCTTCAAGACAGGGAGTACGACAAACTTTGACAAACTTGATGTCTGTCAGGTTGTCTGCCATAAACCCTTTACTTGACCTTCTTGAGAAACAGAGGTAAAGACAGAACATGACATTTGAAATTTCAGGTGGCTTGCTACTTCACTAGCAGCCACCATTTTTGGCATAGTTGGAAGTATTAGGGGCACTGTTAGAAGGGCCATTGTAATCCCTATAGGGGCTGCTACCTTTCAGCGGGCTTTTTAGTTCCTATGCATAATAAGGTGAATAATGACCACTGCAAGCAGGCAGACTGACCATAGGGTCTTGCTCCCTGTCATAGTCACAGTGAGAGCCGTAGTATCAGTCACAATATTCATGGCTTGAATATGTGTCCTTGGGAATGATGATAGCCCATATATTCTCCTGGGATGGGTGCATGAGGATGATCAGTGACTGACTAATCTATTCTGATTTGGTGCCTATTCAATTCCTGAATTTTGCATGAGCACTGAGCATTTAAAATGCAGGGGAAGGATAACAAACAATGCCATGCAATTCCTGAGTATATGTTGCCTCTTCTACACTTGACATTTTGATAAAGCTGAAGCCATAAAAGCAGTCAGACTGATGGTGCTGTGGGTTAAGGGTTCAATCAGCATCATGGATTCCCTTTGATCATAGTAGACAATTGTCACTTTTTCAACTGGGCTTCTGAACTGACTAAACTCTTCATCCACACATGCTCAAGTCAAACACACCCAACACTGCAGATGGGTTAGGTGCCTGCTTTGCCAGATGAGTTTCAGAAAACTGAGCATAACAAAGGCCAACATACAATGGAAGCATCTGAAGGCTATTTCAGGAGTGGCAATCTGCATTGGTAAGGAGGGCTTCTGAAACCATTGTTGCTGCACACTGAGCTGCAGGAGCAGGAGCACACATGAGGAGCATCATAGTTGCAGGACTCTAAGGCAGCTGGTGTCAGGTCATTGTAGGTGTCAGAATATAGGTCCACTGGAGGAGCAACAGCTTTACCATATTGCGACTAATATTATAGTTTGTGATACAGATGCTAGTGTTTTGCAAGATACTGTAAACCCTGTCCTGTCACCTATGTAGGGAGCAGTTTGTGACATGCATTATAGTGGGTGTTAGTAGTGAGGAGTTGTTTCAATGACTAAGTGAGTGCAGCACACTCTAACTAACTTTGTTGAACATTAGTCAAAAATCTAAATTTTATCTGAATGTAGATACAATGAATGTGTGTGCTCAAAGATAGTCATGAAATCCAGTGAATCACATGAAAACATCATCACAATCCCATAGGTTGTTTGTTGGTGCAGCATCAAGAGGAAGACCATGCAAAAGAATATCATCCATGGTGACTGGGACCATAATTGGAGGAGGTGAAATTTCCTGGATGTGCAGTCTCATGAGAAGTGAAAAATCTATAGATCATTGATGAGTGAACAAAGTTTTAGTGTCAGATCACACACCATTCTTTCATTTCTTGATTGCAGTTGGAGGAGTTGGTAATCACTATGTGCATGAATGCTCCCCTGAAAAGAAAATGTTAGCTGAGTATCATAGCAGGTCTGGCTAAATGAATAATGCTCACTAGATTGCAGGGGTGGTGTTGCAGAGCATTCCTTTCTTGACAACCTCTCTACCTTTCCCAGTAGTCTAGTGTCTAGTCTCAGAGCTTATATCCATATCACACATAGAACTTGCCAAGTTCTTATCCAAATCACTTCCAATACTGATCATGTCAATGTCTGCATTCTTCTCATCATGGGAGAAAACCTCGATGGCATCAGATTTGTCAGAATCAGAGCCAGAGCTGGTGACCTGCAGTTAATTACTCTACAACTTATACATAGTACCAGGGATTGATTTTTGTGTCACTGAACACCGTTATTTTGTTGAGTACACAAGATGACACTGGAAACTCACCAAACCATAAGGCACTTTCTGGGATCCCAGCCTTCCCATGACACTTGTGCTCGAATAGAGTAGAACCATTTGGTTGTGCAACTTCAACAATCATAAATTTTGAGCCTGAACATATCATAAGCTGCCAATCAGGGAGATGAGATAATGTCCCATAGTTGGCTGTCAGGTACCTGAAAAAACACCCATGTCCAGACTTGTTCATCCAGTTGTGCATGTGTTCAAGCTGAGTTGATAACAATACCATCTTGTGCATTCAGATTGATTGAACCAATAAAACATCCTTGATTCTTCATGGCCTGTGCCTCACTGGCAAAGTGTTTGCCATATGAAGCCTTTGGTGGCTCCTTTAGGTCCTGAATGGAGTGTGAAATGTGAAACTTCAAACTTCACATTTTGCATCATGTGTGCCAGGAACACCTACCTAGCAGTCCCTGGGTCATAAGGAGAAAGTGGCACACATCAATCCTTTGTAGCTGACTTGCATATGTCTAATACATCATCATCTAGTTGTTCCTTGCACTCGCAAGGCCATATTATAAACCCTCTTGGTACCTCTAGCACTCCAAATAGTCAAAAGGTTCACAAGAAGGCAGCTAAATGGACAGATGACAAAACCACAGTGCTACTCAATTTCCTTGCTAAGTTAGCTATACTCACCAAGGCAGAATGGTGTTGCCTTTAAGAAGCCAGCATGGAATGCAGCCACCTTGCTACTAGCACAAAAATTCCCTGAATTCAAGGGAGGTATAAAGGATGCAGATGCATGTGAATGTACAGTAGATTTGCAACAGTGCATTTTATTTGTTATCATATCAATTCATCATGATCACTGATCAAATACTAGATGAAGAAGCAATATGAAGCTGTCATCAAACTCAAGAATACCTCAGGCTTTACATGAAGCAATAAAGATAGTGCAAATGTATCACTCAAATAAAAAGACATATGGGATAGATATATGAAGGTGTGTTATTTGAATGCAGGTGAGACTACTTCCTAACATATTGTCATAAAGTCACCTGTCTGCAAAGCCCTTCCAAAACAAAGGATTCATCCACTTCGACCTTGTTACTCTACTGGTCTCTGACAAAGCAAAGTGGGCCTATATATTTTGTCCTGTGGCCCAGAGTGAGCATTTGGCTCTTGAAGATGATAACAACACTCCTCCTCTGACAGCTAGTACTGCCAGCTCACAGATTCAGCCTGCGCTCAGTCTATATCAGCTGACCACTGCTGCTAAAGAGATTTCTCAGATTAGTATGCAGTTGGGTTTGGTTCAGGTTAACAATAGCACAAATGCAATGCTGCCTTCCAGAGATCCCTCCTTCATCATAAGGTTCTTGCTCTATGTGTGCCATTAATGGATCAATTCCAACTAGCCTCCTTGCACCTTTGACCCCTTCTACAAACAGTAGCATCAGTGCTGGAAAGAGGAAATCCACCACTTCAGCTGCTTCTGAGTCTGGTTCATGCAAGCAATCTCACCTGCTGTCCATAGCAGCACAAGCACAGTAACAAGGAGAATCTGCAATGCAAGAAATGACAGCTATCATTAAAGATCTTGTTCATGCAATCATACCATCATCTACCAGCCTGCTCAATGATACAATGAGCATCATCACTGAGCATTCGGATGACCTGGGACTCTCAATAGAGGAGCAGCAACTGGACATCAGGGATTTTCTTGCAAACAAGGAGAATGGTAACCAGGCTGTCATATTCCTGAAGTTGAAGGAGACAGATAGGAAGGGATGGGTCCAATGTAAGTTAGCTATTATCACTGCAGAATGTGTACATGCTGCTGCTGCAGATCATTTGTGATTCATTTTTCATTCATCCACTGTCTATTGTATCATATGTAGCTGTTGTCTGATATACTGTATTGTGTTCACCATTTCATATATTGCAATCAGAAGTCATTTGATCAATAATAATACTGTCAAAACTAAGTAAAGGGTAGTGATGCCCACTCAGCCGCTGCCCAGAGAGGTGCAAGAACGACTTGAATTCACCTAAGTAAAGAGCAGTGATGCCCACTACATTCATTAGATATAAAAATAAGGTAATATGAAAACATAGTACTCACCTCAGCTGCTGCCCAGAGAGGTGCAAGAACGACTGAGGAAAGTCTGAGAATGAAAAAAGTATTTATACCATGGGCAAAGGCATGCTTGTAAACTCTGATGATATCTGAAGGCTAAATAAGCAATGTCCAAAAGGAGAAGAATGAAGTATGTTTCCAGAACACCGGAAGTAGTTCTGGGAGCGCGGGAATGTCCGGAACTCCAGAAGCACGGGAACATCTGTGAGAGTATGAGAAACATCTCCAGAAGTGCGGGAACATTCCGGAAGTGTGGGAACTTTAGTTGACTTCATTTACATTGGATAGAAGTGCCCGGAAGGCAGTAGAAGCATCAGATATTTTTGACAAATACAAGCTTGATCACATCTGATATACTACAGCCCACAATAAAGCAACTCTTGTTGATAGTCATCCCACATTTCCTGTGCAATACTATCATGTCGCACATCTGCTCATGTCTGTTCAGCTGCACCTGCAGGCCCATCACCAAGAGCACCACTGTCCCCATCAACTCCCTCAATGCCAATACCAGTGAGTTCCAGATCAAAAAAGTCTTTAGAATCATACCAACAGATAAAGTTGTGTAGCACACAAAGTGCAATAGGAACGTGGGCCTGAATGTGCATGTTGTATTCAGGAGGGATCTGGAGTATGTGAAACTGGCACTTTATAACCCTGAAAATGTGCTTGATGACATTTCTGAGTGTGGCATGTTATAGGTTGAACAATTCCTCTCTGTTCCAAGGTCTTTTATAGTTGATAAGTGTATACTAACACAGAGGATTGGAAAAGTACCTTAGATTGGCCTGTTGCCATTCTTTCAGATGATACCAAATGCCACAAAATGGTATGAGAAGTGCATCAGATGTTCTAAATCCGGCATTGGCGAGGAGGTACTTGCCATGCAGTATTTGCAAGTTGTGGATATGGGCATCATTCCATAATGTTGTGTCAGTGGTCAAGCCATCCCAGCCGGTGAGAAGATATGTAAAAAAGAAGTCAAAATCACAAATAAACAGACAATTTTGAAACAAATATCCTTTTCAGCTGCATATATATATATGGATGGTTGCTAAGAGAAGTGAAAGCACATATACATCAGGGAAATTTTTAAGAGCAGATATGTCTAGATATATATGATCAACTATATATCATTATGATATGTGTAGATATGGATATATATTCTATGATAATTCACAAATCATAATGATGTTGATCAGATAATGTTATATATGGCTGGATAGATATTTTACTATTGACAATTCTTATATCAGTTTGATATTACTATTATAACATATATC
>JBBPNZ010000358.1:0-22262 GCA_038091195.1 Phylloporus rhodoxanthus | reverse complement strand
TCCGACCACCATTTCCTCCCAAATTTATACAGGGACATCCTGATGGATATACCTACATGTCCACATTTTTATTTGGGCCGAAATATTGTTTGTAAGTTGTAATAATAATTACTCCATGCTCTGTATAATCACATATGTCATTTCGTGCACTCAATTTTCCACATTGGTATTTTATACACTTGTAGAGGTGCCATATTTACCGCATTTCGACAATCTTGTCGAAATGCGGAATTTTACACTCTCTACCTGTTGCATTCATTTGTGTTATTTTCCGCATTTCAACCATCTTGTCAAAATGCGGGATTTTGTGCCTTCATACATCACATATCATTTACCGTATCTCTACAATATAGTTGGTTTGCATGAATTTTATGCTCCCAACCTATCACATTCCCATGCCATAGCACAAATCATGTTTGTCCGCATCATCATGTTTGTCCAAATGCGGTGTATTTCACATGTAATCACTAGAGTAACCCTAAGTCTAACGTACCACAATTAGGAAAACATAGTAAGATACAAAAGAGTTGAGAGGGTAGTCATCTAGATTGATCACAAAAAATCCAGGAGCTTTTCTGATGGTTGCAGAACACTAGACACATAGCTGGCCAACTCCAACCCCATAGACATCAACTCATATTACCTAGAAAGGCTCCTGTATTTTTTTAGATCGATCTAGCTAATCTCTCCCTTAGTCTACCTATGTATAGCATGCTCAATTAAATCAGGAATGCATATCACCATCCCAAATTGTGTTTCCCTAGTCTATACAACATCCATGGAGTGTTCTGCAACCATCAGAAAAGCTCCTGGGTTTTTTGTGATCAATCTAAATGACTACTCCTCAACTCTTTTACATTACTTGTAGAAAATTATTCTGACTACCATTTCCTCCCAAATTTATACAAGGACATTCTAATGGGTATATCTACATGTCTATAATTTTATTTGGGCTGAAATATTGTTTGTAAGTTGTAATAATAATTACTCCATACTCTATATAATATCCAATCCTCCTCTTCCTAGGTTCAATGCTATGCCCAACCTCTCACCTGATGTTGTGTCACATGTATGCCAAGTTTGCAGCTCAAGACTCGAGTCTACTTGTGCTCTGCATTGCCATCATTCTGCAAGGCATAGTGCTGTGTCATTCAGTCTGGATGGCAAGCAGTATATCATGGTGCCAGACAAGGATGGGTATGTCTGCCTATTTGACATCTGCTCCCAGTCATACCATAACAGGGACAGCCTTCAATGACACATTTGAAAGCAACATGGAGAGAAGCTTTCAAATGGTACTGCTTGCATTCCAAACCCGTTAAACCTGCCCTCGCTGTCAACTATGGAGGGCTCCCCTGCTACAACAGAAGCTACCCTGCCTGGTGAGGAAAGATCTCAAGGTATGTCTCCCTCTGCAAGGGTATTTTGATGCTTCTAACGTTGGAGGAAAAGGGACCACATCTGATCAGCCCAAACCAGCTTCTTCCAATATCATAGGTAGGATTCCCAGCGAATAGCATCACAGTAAGTAGCTTTATTTGTTTATTTTCTTTTTACAAAGTTGAGTTTTCACTGGTCATTAGCGCTTGCTCAGCTGTCTGCTATGGATTCATCAACACCACTTGTCAACTTTGAACCATCTCCAAAGCCTCAGCCTATTTCGGTCAATAATGCAGAATATAGCATAAGGTTGATGAATTGGGTTCCTCCAGATAGCCAGGGAATAGCAGATCTGCTGCGGTTCGGTCTAGCCCTACCAACTAGCAGTAAGCGATAGCTGCTTTCAGTTGAATAGTTCAGTTGTTTCACACATGTTGTTTCACAGGTCTGATTCACACTCCACTCTTAGGTTCCTTGGTGGTGCCAGGTCTATCAGGAGACATGCATCCCTCCAATCCCATGATTTCGCAACTTGGTTGTATGGGCTCATCTCTCAGCTCGGTTAAGTCATCAGGATCAGACATGGATGATTTGCACCCCTCAGGTAAAAGACAGAGAGATAAGGGTGTAGACTTGATCACTCTACAAGAGCCCATGTTTTATGAAGACCTTGTGCTACAACTGATAAAAAACATGTCCCAATGGCCCAATCTTTGTTTTAATGTGCTAGATATTGTGCAAATGGAGACACTATTGGGGTTGTGCATAGAGTGATGACTAAGCAATGGGACCATGTCTTCATCTGTCCCTGCAGAAACTCCATGTGCCTGTGATGTCCAAGGAGTGACTACTGGAAGTCTTCCAAGCAACAGACAGGCAAGCAGAATAGTCGGCTTTCAAACCTACACACCTCCCACCTTCAAAACAAGGAAAATACTCACCTGGATGCATCTCAATTGCCCCTGGATCCTCCCTCAAGTCTTGTCAGCATATGTTGGCATGGCATCCTTGGGATTTTCAAACTTTATGGGGCTGAAAAAGATATTTTAAAATGTATTAGAAGAGTTATATGATAATATTAAATAATGTGTAACATTCTATTCCTGCATGAAATATAATATTTTAAGTGCTCTCAAAATATTTTGATATAATATTAGCTAACACAAATACATTTTAAAACAACTTTATGGCTCCATAAAGTTTGAGAATCCCGGTGTGTAACAAGGCTTGACAACGTAATTTTGAGTCAAGCCTTATAAGGCTTCCTTTTCTGACATGAGACTTGCAGAAGGCAATTATGTAATCGCGCCGAGGCTCATCAACATCTTCGCAAGTTCCATTATTTCTACATGACCGCCTGAGTATACGCCTCTTGTTCTTTCGCTTCACCGAATCTCGGTGCTGACCGGCCCACGGGCTCACGAGTGCAATACGTGGTTCGCAACCCCCAGTTATGTCTACGTCCTCCGATACGACCCAGCCGACCCTGTTCGGCGACGAACCAGCACCAGGAACCGACGCCACGTTCGATGTCTCTCTGCCTGCCGCGCACGAGCTCTCCGAAGCCAGCGAGACGGCTAGCTGTGCGCACCTCGCCGCGCTGCTCGCAGACCCTCGTGCGGCGGAGCGTACACTGAGTAAATATAAAAGCGTCGTCGCGTGGCACGCTCGTCGGATACAAGATACATTGCCACCCCCAAAGCGGCGCAAGGTGTGCCTTGTCTCTGCGCACTGCATCGCGCATTCGTTCATGTTCGTTCCTTATGGTCCATGCAGGTCGCTGCGCCCGCATGTGATACTTGCCATGCCACCCTATCTCGCCCATTTGTATGTCTGTCCTGTTCGTTTGTGGGCTGCTGGTCGAGCGGACACATCACCAGCCATCTCCAAGAACCTGGTCACACCTTTTGTTCGTCTTTTCCCACTTCCCTGTTCCCATCTCACACCACCCGTCATCCTTTTCCACACTTGATGTTCATCCAGGCGTCGACACTCGATCCGGCTCGGTCTTTTGTACCGATTGCGATGATTTTATATATGATGAAATGATCGCCGCACTGTACCTCTCTACCGTTCTCTCGGTCGAAGAACACATGACCCGGTTCCAAGGTGCGCTCCCTTTCTGATCATCTCTCAGTGAGCCTGCCCAAGCTCCCAGTGTCCAAAAAGCCTAGGGAACCTTACGAGCCCTGGATGCCGACCGAGAGCGAGTCCGCAGCGCTCAAGGACACGACCGTCCTCCCTTGTCAAGGCCGTCGCGGTCTCCTCAATCTCGGGCAGACGTGTTTCCTCAATGTGATCCTTCAAAGTTTTATTCACAACCCGTTGTTGCGGAATTATTTTCTGAGTGATAGGCATAATACGAGTTTGTGCAAGCGTGGGGACTGTACCTGCTGTGAAATGGACAATCTCTTTTCAGAGGCAAGTAAACCGCTTCTGACCACTTGTAAACTAGCCCATCGCTGCCCAGAAATTTGAATCTGGAAGTCTGACCGCCACATTCCATATGCAGGTATACTCGTCGAATCAAGCCCCGTTTGGACCGACGTCCTTTTTAGCTACGACCTGGAAAGTGTCGGAAATGTCGGGCTACGCTCAACAAGATGCGCACGAGTTCTTTATCACTGCGCTCAATCTGATCCATGTCACCTGCCGCGGCTCGACCAACATCTCATGCAACTGCATCATCCACCAGACGTTTGCGGGGCAGTTGCAGAGCGACGTGACGTGTGAGCGGTGTGGGAACACGACGAGCACGGTTGATCCAATGTTGGATGTTAGTCTCGAGTTGAAGAGCAAGGGCGGGGAGGCTGGTAGTGCGGAGAATACGCTCGCGGCGTGTTTAAGGCGGTGAGTGTGTTGGATTGTGAATAGATGGGTCGCGTTGCGAAGGTGAGGCTGATTGATGATCGGTGATTCATCGCCCGGTCCGATAGGTTCACCAAGCCCGAGAAGCTCGGGGTGAAAGAGTACAGTTGCAGCAAGTGTACCAAGGCGCACGAGGCGGTGAAGCGTCTCAGCATACGAAAACTGCCGCCCGTGCTCAGTTTCCAGTTCAAGGTACGTCAGTCATAGACTCCCCGTTCGTGCTGTCGACGATGGGATTGGTAGCGGTTTGAGCACAAGACGAGCGCCAAGGCGGTCCCGCAAAAGATTGACACGCTGGTTCGGTTTCCAGCGTCACTCAATATGGCGCCGTATACAACCCTCGTAATGAACCACACGGGCAAGGACGGAGACGGATCGACGTGCGTGGCTTTTTGATTGCGTGTGCGCTGAAGTGGATGCCTGGTGTAGGTACCCTGGACCGGAGGCAATGTACGAGTATGACTTGTTTGCGGTGATCAATCACGAAGGGCAGTTGGAAAATGGGCATTATACCAATTTTGCGCGGTTCCGAGATGAGGTTGGTTTCTTTCTGTGACGTGTGTGGGCTAGGACTGATGCAGATCGCAGTGGTATCGCTTTGATGACGACAAGTGGGTTTTTTCTGTTCCCGTCACGAAGCTGCCTGACTCGTACGACTATAGGGTGACCCTGACTAACCTGGGAGCCTGCCTGAGCTCGAACGCGTACATGTGTTTCTACGTCAAGCGCCACCTCGACTATAAACCAATCATGAAACCGACATATCGCGTGACGAGGGACAATGACATTGTGCGCGAGCAGGAGCAGGAAAAGTTACGGGAGATAGCGCGAATCAAAGAGGTAGACGATGCACTCATGGCGATGATCGCTGGAGATTAGGGTTGTCCATGGACGGTTAAGATCGAGTGAACCGGGTGGACACATTCAGTATACATTTCCTGTGATCTAAGTAGTAAGACGAGTAGTGTGTCGTAGCTCGAGTTCCCGTGATGTATACCTATATACTTTGTGTATGAGAAGGGTAGGATTTGGACAGAAGGGGAGAAGTGAAAAAGAGCAAGGAAAGAAAACAAAATATGACAATGAAGGACAGCTTTGGATGTATATCAGGATGGACAGGGGATGATTTAGGGGATGATGTCGTAAAGCTCTCCATCCCGTATTCGGATCTCTACGACCTCGACCTCATAGTCTGTCATGGACGACGTGGTTGACCAAGAGTTGGAGATAAAACCCCTGGAACTGGGGGGAGAGGTGGATGCAACGTCTGGAGAGAATAATCAGCCAATCAAAAACCGTAAGAGAAAAAAAAACCGACATCGATCTTTAATATAAGGAGGGACAAAGAGATCCTATTGAGCAGGTTAATTAGCGCCGGCGTCTTTCCTGAGAAAAAAGAGACAGACCTGGTTCCATACGAAACCCTGGCTTTTTTGAATGGTCAGGATGGGACGGAGGGTGCGGGTCGTGCGACGGTCGCGCTTGCGATGACGCCTCTTGGCTGGCTCTGGCTCCGGATCGACCGCACGCTGTTTTCCCTTGATGTCCTTCCTCAGCTGTGCTGCGTTTTTCTCGTCTTCCGCAGCGGAGGCAGGATCGTGAGTGTGGCGAGCAGCTGCATCGATCTCCATGTTCTGGACGTGGGTGTCATCCTTGGCGTCTGAGGATATGGGGTTGGAGTGATCAAGTTCGTGGGAGGAGTGGTAGTCCTCGTCATCTTCTGAGCACGAGTCGTCGTCAGACTGGCTATCAGAGTAGTCTTCCTCGTCATCGTCGTCGTCGTCGTCGTCTTCAAAGGGGATCTGCTCATAGCAGGCCCAGGTTGGCGGTGATGCAGCACGGCCGATGGTGCGACGCCTGAAGTAGGAGGAGTAAGGCGAGTTGGGGGTCGAAATCGTTGTCGGGTTGCTCATGCGTGTTTCTGGGTCAAGTTGCGGTGCGAAAGCAAGTCACATTGCACCGTTGCCTTTTTGGAGTCTCTGCATCATGGCCAATTCAAAGTTCGCATATGTACGCAACTTTGAACTGCCTGATCCGCTCCTTCCAGACTGCTTTTTGCTCTGTCGCATAGACGGACACTCGTTCCATCGGTATGAACACTCAAATGACCAGTCCAGACGTCTCATCGCCAGATACAGCTTCTCCGAGGAACATGCCTTTTCAAAACCAAACGACGAGCGTGCATTGCAGCTCATGGACCACGCAGCCATACAACTCATGTCAGAGTTCAAAGACATTGTCCTTGCCTATGGTGAATCTGACGAGTTCAGGCGAGCACATCACCCATGCCTCCCAACCATGGCCTCACGTGCCTCTAGCTTTCTTCTCCGGAAATCCACCCGTCTGTACAATCGCCGCCACGCAAAGATACTCTCCACCCTCACATCCTATTTTACATCGTGCTATGTCTTCCATTGGGTCCAATTCTTTCCGGATACCCCGTTGCGATATCCGCCTTCCTTTGATGGCCGGATCGTTCTGCATCCTCACGCGCGTGCAATTCGTGATTATTTTGCGTGGCGACAAGCCGATAGTACGTTACCCCGATCATCCTCTTCACTGGTGCTGAGCTCGGCTGCGTTGCAGCATCACAGCACACATCAACAACCTGTACAACACCGCGTTCTGGGCACTCGTCCAACAGGGCGGACAATCGACCACTGAGGCGCACACAACGCTGAGGGTGATCTCTCTTGTGCGTTCTCTCAACCTGCGCTGATCTGGCCCCCAGGGCACCGTCTCTGCACAAAAGCACGAGATATTGTTTCAGCGGTTCAGGATAAACTATAACGATATCTCTCCCCGGTTCAGAAAAGGAAGCATGTTGGTTCGTGAGAAGGTGCGTATACATCATGGTAGCCGCCGTCTATATCACCGAGGCCGTATGACAGGTCGGCAAACCCGAACCCGAACACAAACTTGCAATCGAGGAGGTACAAGACGCCAGCAATCTCGGCCCGCTCGAGATGGGAACGACAGAGGTTACGCAAACGCAGACGAAGGCAAGCCAACGCGAGAAGCCAAAGACGGCGATACATGTGTTGCACTGCGATATCATTGGCGATGAATTTTGGGACGCACGACCACACTTGCTCGCCGATTAATCTCTATTATACCGTGTCAAAGTGTAGAGATCATGTGATGAACCATTCTCATTCTGGAGGCAGGGATGCAATCCAGCGTGCGTGATTCATAGAACGCAAAGGCCTCTTGTCTCTTCTCCCATCGATCTCTCTGTTTCTCACTTTCCAGATGGCCTATTTTGGTTAGTTTTGATTCGTTGATGGCCTCTCCCATACACGCTACTCATCATCGCAGGGGTAACTTCCTCCTTAAACTCGTGAACAAAATCTCGTCTTGATCCCTCGATGTAGCAGCTCGTGGTCTTCATGATCCTTTCAGGACTCGTCGTCGTCGTCGTCCTCGGAAGATAGGTGGACTTGCCCACACTTTTGCGTGCAAAAGGAAAGGATAGGCGTCATCTTCACAGGGAAACCTGACGACGTGAGACTATCTTTCGTTGGCCACGGAGACTAATGGGGTGCCCACTGGCGATGGACGGGACAGCGTTTCGAGTTCCTGGCACATACCTGGCTTGCGCAGCTGTCTCACACGGCCAGAAGATCATATATCCGTGTACCTGATATTCGTACAGCCCCGCAGAAAATATCGTTGACTAGGACGAAACCACGATCTGTCACATGTGTTAGAAGTGGTTGTGAACAAATTGTGTGCGATTTGTCCAAGGGCATCAGGAAATTCTTTTACGAGTAGATCATACTTCAAATGGGTGCCCTCATAGAATTGACAATCATGATTGAAAACATTTGAGCGCTGGGCCATACTTCACGGGCTATGGAATTGGTTTGTGCAAAGCTTACAAGTCATCCAACCCAGCTACCGCCTTCAATGCCTCATCCACTACCACGTCAGGGAACTCATTCTGGATCCAGTGTCCCGCACCCGGGACCGCGACAGCCCGAACATGGGGGTAAGATTGAATATCTTCAACCAAACATGTGCGATTGACCGCAGGATCTGCTACCAGGACAGTCACCTTCCACTTCTTTGGCACCACATCAAAGTAGTTGAAAAGGGACCACGGTCGGTTTTGCTGTCAGGCGCAAGCCAATCAAATCAATACAAGTCTACGCATTACGGACAGAGTCGCTTACGCCCCAGATTTTATGCACGGCATCGACGGAACACAGGCGTGTTCCGAGTTCTCTGTATATGTTGTCCTCGCGAGCCCACAGGGGATTCTCAGCACCATGTACTTCCGCTGGTTTAATGTTGGTGCAAATGTCAGTGAACAAGTTGTCCAGGAAATCGAGTTTTTCGGGCGTGATCTTTATACCCGGATCGACGAGGACGATTGCTGTCGGGTGTGACTGAGGAAGATGCGGAAAGAGGTTGAGGGCAGTAGCTGCACCCAAAGAATGGCCGATGATGAGGGTATAATTTCTCGCCTCGAGGTATGGAAGGAGGTCTTTGGCGATGGAACTGAGGTGGTAGTCTGTAGCAGCCCTAGATACATGCCCAATGAGATTGGGAGCGGTTACAAAATAGCCTGGTGATATCTTGGAGCGCCGTGATCGAATACACCGAGAAAGTGAGGCGTACCTTGAACTACCAAAGCGGCCGCCACACGGTGCCAGGCATGCGAGGATGAAGATAATCCATGGATCAAGAGTGCGTGTTTGGTGGAAGTGGGTGAGCCCCACGTCGTCGCAGAGGGAACGCTGGTCATGGCGAAAGAGCGCAAGTGCGATCAAAAATCCGCAGCATTCTCAACACAGCGTCCAGCCAAACCGAAACGAATCACAATCCGTCAAGGGTGGCCGGGGGCAGAGATGTACTTACCAACTCTGCCAACGCTCGTAGTGGATCGTTTCAGCCTTGGAACTTAGCTTGGACAATGCTGAGTTCGCACAGCCACCAGTTTCACCCAGTTAAATGTATAAAGTATTTCATATCATTTGTTCCCCTTTTCCTGGTTCACTCTGCAAGATATGTCGAGGTCGTCTTTCACATGAAGTCCCCTGCACCTGTAGCCATGGTCCTCTTGCTAAGTGTCTTGGCATTCCTTACGCTCATCGTCCACCACGAAAGACGTGAAAGACACTGTAGCATGGCAGGTGTCTGATGGATAACAAACGGAAGAACGACCCATTCAATCCAAATAACGTACCCGTATAACCTAGAAATTTATGTATCCCAGTTTTTCGCGTCAAGCAACGCTTAGGAGTGCTCGGAGTCAATACAACATTCAAGCGAAGGGCGCGACAACAACTCACCAGGTCCTTGGCAAGCAGGATGAGTGGTGTGACATCCCTGGTCAAACTCGAAAGTGCGTTGGCACGCAGCATTATGTTTTCGGGCTCTTCGCGTCTAGAAGGGAGGGTGCGACTAAGCGCAGGAACTGGCAGAGATATCAGCAACCTTTGATGGTTACCCGAGATGAGAAGCGGCTAGAGAGAGTTGGGGGGAGGGTGGCGTCATCGAATTGGCCCAGGCTGTGTCGCGTGACCTTGACTGGGGGGTGCGCGCGGTGCGCTTTGGACCGGAGAAGACGAGATCAGCCCAGAAGGAAAGGCGCCGTCGCGGGACCACGAAAGCATTACCACGTTTTACACATCGGGCGGCTCGGACCGAGAGCTTCCTGCACGACATACAAAATCGGGTTACGAAGTGCATGGTGGCCATTAAGAAACAACTGATCCAAGTATGATCACTTGCATTCATAATGACGACCGGCGGTGGATATAGGGCAGGTTGAATGAAATTGAGAAAGGTGATCAAACAACCTGAGCACCAGCACCTCGAGTGGCGCGATCCAATGCAACGATTGATACTCATTGATCGCCTATACATACGTGACACGAATCACGATGCAAGGTATGCGGAGATGACCGAGCGCAAGCCCGAGCTTGCGGTAGTAGGTGAACCCCAGAGTGGAAGCTGGTCATCAAGGGATGGAGTGCGCATCGCCTCACTGAAGGACTTGTATTTATCAAAACAGAATGACCGGACGGTATTCGGGACCAGTAACGACCTTGCACTATGAACGTGATCACAGAGAAACGAAATCCTTGGGTTGCGAAAGAACGAACGTGCGGGAGACGTCAACCTGAAAGCCACGAAGTCGCCGCTACGACACAAGGGCCAACGAGACCGAGAAGGACCAAGCAAGCTACGTTCCTCGGCTGGCACCGGACATCGTTTTATGAATAAAACAACAAAACAAGAGGGGCAGGAACGCCGCGCTTGCCAAATTGGAGTTGCAGTGGGAGTCCGCGACACCTCCGAACTGTCAGCACATAAGTATGTCAGTGCCTGCAGATTGTCTCCGCTCGACGAATTGTTGGCTGGCGAACTAGTAGCTGACATCGTCCCCGACGCTTGGGGCGGACACACTTCCTGACGCGTCCATAACAAGTAATTTTTGAAAACTGTGCTAGAGCAATCATGGTAAATAGCTTCATTGGGTAAGAGAGCCCTCCACAATGCCATCGCCACTGAAAACTTCCTAGAGTGGTATCTTTTCAGATTCCCCACGGTGAGAGTCCTCAGCTTGATGGAGCTGACATATACTTTTCGCACAAGGGTCCTGCTCCAAGGCAATCAAGGCAATCAGCGTGTACAGCATCTCTGGACTTATAGCCTTCTTGGGTAATTTCGAGCAGTGACATGAAACCGCGTGTCACGGCTGCTGGACGAGCTTAAAAGGCGGGCACCCACCGCGAAAGCAGAGCAAGACCCTAACAAAGCTTCCAGCTCATTCTCATGTATTTTCCCACTCACCTGGCTCAATACTCCGCCTACCCTGGTATGCTGCATTCCTCGGAGGTTACCGATCCGCGTTCGCTTACCAACTTTGCTTTATCTTATCATTCTGTCATGAACATGTGCCTTTTGCCATGGAACCAATTCGGGACGCGACCCGTATCCGTGACTCATCTCCATTCGTGTTGTCCATGTATTTGGTTTTGTGGGTCCACAAATTATTTTTCCGACGATGAAACCACCAAGCTATCATGGCTGGTGGCATGCAATCCCGCCCCAAATCCGGTGTGCCACTTTCCCTAGGTAATTCTCCCACACTTCAATAAGAACGCTTTCACCATCTAACGCCTAGCTGACTCGGACGGCGAGGCCGACATCCCCGGCGGCAGTGGACAGCCATCAGGGCTCCCGAATGTGGCCCACTTTAACTCTGCAACTTCTCATCAAAGAACTTTCTCTGATCACGTTCTGGATAACCCAGAACAATTCTATGACGATACACCATACGTACCGCCAAGGATATCCCAGGCGGATCTCACCTACCCCGCTCCGAATCCGCGAGGCTGCAGCGGTTATGACCCAACAGATCATAACATACAACAGGTAGTTTCTTTCTAAATTCTATTTTTTACTATAGTTTCGGCTTATCTGTTCGCCCCTCCGCAGCAATACCCATTTGCGGGTGGAAACAGCCCCTCGGATTCACATCACAGCATCGAGAGCTGGAGCACGTCTTCTTCGGCCTCCAGTCAACATATTATCCAAAACTATGATTCAGGACCTACGTCCCAATACTCTCTCACCCCTCGACCCCCTCGTCTTACTTCCAACCCCCGACACTATCCTGCTTATCATGGAAAGCAACGCATTGGGCTGGAACACGTCCATTATGGGGAACATCCTGCGAACGCACGTGAATCGTACTATCGCACACCTCAGGGCTACCCGGTGGATGGCCTGCCGTCAACGCAGATGAATTACCCCTCCACATCTTCACAGGCGTATATCCCTACCATCAATCGTCCGTCAAACCTCTCTTCTCCAGTAAACGATAGCACTCCCTCTATCTTCCCGGATACAGACGCTTATTTACGTGTACAACTGGGACTTTCAGCCAACGAGATCGTTAGCCTTCGCTCATTGCCCGATCCACCGCCAGGGGAGAAGCCATCAACCCCGCTACCGACGCTCATCAAACTGGCTATATACGGCTCCCCCAACAAGCAGTTGACACTGCAAGAAATTTATACTGAACTAGAAAATCGGTTTCAGTGGTTTCGGGACCACAAACATGAGCGAGCGTGGAAGGTGCGTTCTTTGTTCGCGGCGGTGTATTTCTCCTTGACTGACGTTGTCGTCGGTGCCACGGACAGAATTCAATCAGACACAATCTATCATTGAATCAAGTCTTCGTACACGTTCCTCGCCCGATTACGGAGCCCGGGAAAGGGAGCTATTGGCGATTGGATGTTTCAAAAGGCGAAGGTTACAAACGCACCAGGAAACGTCGACCCAGGAGTAAGATGATCGTGTCGGAAGAAGAAGAAGCGTCTGAGAATGAGGATGACCGCCCGAGTCCCGTAGATCCAAGTCCTCAGCCCGCAGGACCAAGCCAAGCTTCCGGCACGCTCATTGAAGATGCTACCATTGATCCCGAATTACGAAGCGGCCATGTGGTTGGGGAGGGCCGCACTCGCTCTGCAACTCGACGGGTTGGCAGTGGGAGTCCTTATCCCCAACAATCCCCCCGATACCAACCGGGTTCTCTTCCTGTGGTTGCAGGAGAAGAAACAGACGCCCCTGGGCAACCTTCGATTCGATTCGGGCAACCGTCGTTCGGTTTTCCTACTTATTCCAAGACAGGACCGATGCCACTGGTAGATGTCCCCTCGATCTTGCCGTCCTCGTCGATGAGGATGATGATAACTGCTCCGACTACTGGTCCACAACTCCAGAACGTGCCTTCCTATGACCAAGCTATTGATATAGCTCATCCCATCCCACGAGCAGGTATAGAGTTTTTGACGGACCCCAGAGGCCTAGCGGCGGCACGGCGCGTGACCGCATTGCCCGAATCTCGAGAATCAACGCATGGAAACCCTCCGCATTCGTCTCCAGAATCCTCCTCATCCGGATCGTCTCGGACATGGAGGGATCCGCGATCCGGGTCTTAATGATCAACGATCTTGCATATTGCCACTTAGATAACGGCCAGAAACGACGAACGCTTTCAATGGATATCTTACAACATGTCTCTGTTTCTCTCGTCCTCTTGAACTCTTCATCATCTCGTCTCGTATATAATCCATCTTAACGAAGCACATCATTATCTCATTTCTCCGTCCGCTCTCAAACCTCGCACGTCCGCTTGTTATCGCATCCTAGTGTTGCTTTCGGTGTTGCTCGCGCTCAAGTTAACTTTTGCATTTTCAACCGATTTTCCGAAGCACTTTCCTCTCTATCCCTTCTAATTCTGCTATTCCGTCGAAGAGGTTTTTGAATCGTACGAACCCTTTGGCTTTGGACGGTGTAGACATTGATCTTCGTCAATCCTCGCCGTACATACACCATGTGGCATGGACTTACTGTAATTGTGTGGGGTTGGGGTGTGATAGCCGCATTTGTACACTCCAACGACAAGCTTTCAATATCTCTGCATACCTTACTGTAATCTCATCGGCGATGTAAATATACAGAGTCTCTCATGTCTGGAGCGCGCGGTGCATGCTTGCTGTATCACTGAACGTTTCTACAAATACAAACAAAAGGTGAGAACTCAGCACCATGCATAATAAGTGCCTGTCCTTGGACTCATTGCACTACTGCACCTCCCACTGTCCAGGACCGAATCCCCTTGTCGCCCCGAGCGCTGTGTCTACGACCCCCATCACTGCCAACACCTTCTCGTCTTCCCATTTCTTGCCCACAATTTGCACCCCGACAGGTATACCCGTCATCGCCACCGGGTCATACGCTGGCGTTGAGTCCGTGTACATCTGTTTCTCGAGAATCGCAGAGGTGCCCGTCGCACCCGGTACAAAGTCTGCCGGGAGGGCATCTTGTTTCGGATCGACGCGAGTCACGGGGACGACACCCACTGGCGAGTCGATGACGTTGTAGAGGACCGTGCACGCTGCGAGCGGCGAGAGTGTCGTGCATCCACTGGACAGTTTGGGAGCATGTTCATCAAGTTCACGCGCATACGAGGAGCAATGGACGATGACGATGCTTACCCGTGCGGAATGGTGGGTAGTGCCTGGACAGGCGCAATGATTGCGTCGAAACCATGTTTATCCCAAACCTTTGGTTGGAAGAGTCATCGAACAGATATGTGAAATGCTACGAGTCGGACGCACCTCCTTGTACCATTCCTGGAGCACTTTGTTACGCCGATCGGTAAACTCGATAAATTCAGCGACAGATTTGGTACGCGCAAGCGTAAAGAAGTCATGGAAAACCTTGTCCCCGTAGAATGTTTTGGCAGCCCAACCAATCAGGTGGCGCACAAAGCCTTCGCGGGTGGAGTCAATCGTGTGGCTTCCTGAAGCTACCAATAATCATTACTGACTTGGAAGTTTGGGACCTAAAGTCGAGAGAAACAAGCTTGGTTCCTGTTACAGATATCATTAACAAAGTGCATCATATATTAATGAATACAACCTTGGGGTCAGACTCGACTGTTGAAAGCATTCTCTGGTAACCATCAGCGGTTACAAGTGCGATGAAAACTTTCATCGCCTCTTCGCCTAGTCAGCCAAGAGTGTCAGTCAGCCTCAAAGTACCAATGCACCCAGGCATACTCAATGAAGGCGTAAATTCGACGCATTCGTGTCCCTGAATTCTCAGGGCATTGATCGTCTCTTGCACAGCCCGGGCGTTCGCTGGAGAGGATTGCACCATTGCATCTGTCCCGTTCAGAATAAGAAAAAGTGTCAGATATAGGGACTTCAGATAACTAACCTGAGAAATAGTAACCGAATTTGAGCTTGCTGGACAATTCAACAGGCCGGAATGGTATCGGAACATTTTGGTGGGCACTGTCCTGTTCGCCGAACACAAGGCGGCAGAATAGCTCACAATCCCTGACTGACCTGCCAACACTGTAACGAATCCGCTCATGCAGTAGGACGATCCTACCTTCCCATTGGCCCAAATACTGATTGAATCGCTTCAAACCCGGGGTTGCAAGCTCAAGTACGATGTCAATTATAGTTGATGTGCACAAACACGAAATCTTACTCTTGGTTCCTTCGCCACTCACCCGACCAGCCGATGGTTTGAGAGCGTAGACCCCGCAGTATGAGGTGGGTATGCGGAGACTACCTCCGATATCAGAGCCTACGCCGAGTGCAGACCCATCCATTGCTAACAGCGCGGCCTCTGCATATGCTCGTATCAGTCTAAAGTACCCGCGATAAGTTCAAGAAGGCAAACCTCCGCCTGAACTGCCTCCACAAGTATACTCTTCACCCCATGGATTCGTGGTGCGCCCCCAAAGTGTATTAGAGCATTCAAAGGCGAACATTGTCTGAGGTACGTTGGTTTTGACAATGATGATAGCACCTGCATTTCTACATCGAGCGACGAGCTTCCGATGGTGAGTCCAACAAAACGACATAAGAAAGAATAGTAAACTTACGAATGCATCTTTTGTGGATGGCTTATTGGCCCAATGCGTGAAACCAATAGTTGCATCATAGCCAACGATTTCGTCTGCGTGTTTAGTGAACATGTAGTATGATGAACCCAGCAGATATTCGTACATTGGTCTTTGAAGCTCATTGGAACACCGTGAAGTGATCCCCGCAGCTTCCCTGTGCGGACGAACTCTTCATCAAGATCTTTTGCCTGTTTCTTTGCATCTTCGAAGAGAACTAGGATGGACAAACGAGTAATTGATATCCGAGACAACTCCATTCGCATCTGACTGACCTTCGGTGATGCAGTTGGTCTTCATTTGAGAAACCACTGCACGAGCCATATATGCGTCGAGGACTTGGGACGCCGTCCATCTTCTAGCAGCAATATGGTCGACAATCTCGGTGGCTGAAAAGGAACCGTCGATCGTCAATGCTGTTCAAACAACGAAAATGGGTGAATGTTTCTACCTGTTGCGCGCAGAAAAGGGTCATGTGTGCTGGCATCATATGGGGAAGCCAAGGCAAGCGCCTTTTCTCGTGCGGCATGCTTCAACGAGATGATAGGTGAGCGCTGTGCTTTTCCAAAATTTCCCATGGTTGATTGGAGCGGAGGAAACAAGCAAGTCCTTCAATCTTGAGATCTTGAAAAGAGAACAGGGACATTGCGCAGCGCGAGCACCGCCACTCCCCTATTTCGTCCAGCCACTCTTTAGATCTTGCTTTACAGATCTCGATCGTACTGACTCTGTAGCATCCCCAATGGTTCGCCACATATACCTAAACCATCTCAGTATACAACTCCCCTATCCACCAGAATATACTTGGAATGAGGCAGAGAAACCTTGGCGCAGGGGACAGATTCCGTGGCAACCAGGTTGATGTGCACGGTCAATCGCCTGCCGCACCACACATTTGTTTCCCGACATAAGTCAATTCGGCTCGTGTGTGCTTGTAGGTTCAATGTAACACAATGTGCTAGCAATATCAAGACTATCGGGATGAAGATAGAATTCGCAAGGAGCACGCGCTATCAGCCGAGTTCTTTGCTATATGCAACCACAGACTATAATCTCACTGGGTTAGATCTCCCTCCGGTGCCACGAGATGTATACACGAATATAGACACATTATGATTTGCCATGTTCCGCGTCAGATTTGTCTTTATTAATGGGCTTCCAAACATCTTTTGACGCATGCATGAGCTCGTATAACTGGCCCAACTGATCTGCAGACATCTAAGGGAATTGCACATCAAGCCAATAAATCAACTTTCTCCATGCATAAGAAATGTTACCTTTTCGAACACATTGAGATCAAGTTTTTTGAAGTTCTTGGCATGCGGATCACGGGGTAGTTCATCCAGATAGATCTTCCATTCCGTTAGAAAACCCATTATGTAGACAGGATTCGTGACCTTTCGGTGACGGCGAAATTCTTGCAGTAAGCCTTGAGTAAAACTGAGTGATCGTACTAGGACGGGCCAGCCTACCATCCTTGACATACGCATCTCCAAGTGAGCGCATCTCGATCGGGAGCTTCCTGTGTGCTCTCAATAATCTACGATATAACCTGAAATAGTTGACATGAACAAACCCACATGTGACAGCATGTCGAGCCTCGGCCTGATTTGAAGTGACTTACGGAATAGGCGGATATATGCTCCCCATGGCTTTTTGAAGGTTCAGAGAATTTGAATTTGGAGAGATAGATTGTGCTGCACGAATACAACTTGGATACATTGTTGGAGCTGCCTCTATGAGGATAACTTGGCAAGTTGGTTGGGTGTTGTTTGCTCTCGTAAGCAGACCCCAATCTGTGAATCATCGATATTAGATTGGTACAACCTCGTCAAGACTCAAGAGGTGGGAAGCCGAGCGCAGGAACTTCAAAACTTCTGACTCGAGGCACAACGACCTCAGTAATTTACTCTGGCATCCGGGACGATCCAGTTGGGTACCGGTGGGGTAACGTGTTCCTGCGAGATCCGGGTGCAACCGGGACATTGGAAAATTACGACAGGAGCACAAAATTCAACTATGTAGGTGTGTAATTGAACTTGGTGAGCGCTCTGTCGTGGTTTTTGAGGCTGATGGAATCATAGAAGGCTGGTCGAAAGATCCAGCCTCACTTCCTCTCAAAGTCTCTTACTTCAACCATTTTATTTCTTTGCGCAAAGTGTCTCTGTTGGATGCTAGGTTAAACATTGAAGCCTTGTTTCAGATTTCGCCGTCACGAGATTATTGACTCGGATCTATCACCAGCCGCGACACGGAAGCAAAACACTGCCATTACTAATTATTCCTTTCTTTAACTGGAGCAACATCGCACGTCAACTTGAAACCGATCGTTAAATTAATCATTGAATCATGTAGGCGATGATCACCTGACTACACAGATCAGTCAAAATCGGCCACATTGCGGGACTTATCCCGATCTGCAAGGGCATCTGGTGCCTTCTTACACCTGTGTGGCGATGAGACGCCAAGACTCCTCGGGACTAGACATACGGAGAAGAGACCCCAGTTGAGATTCACACAATGATACGGTGTCATTTGAGGTTGGGTGGGTGAAGCACAATGAATGAAATAAACCCGGTGGGTCTTTTCGTGTATGGTTGTGCCTTCCCTTTCTTTTTTCTAGATCATCTGGCAGATCGTTCTGAATCCACTTTGTTTCCATTGCCAGCATAAATACAAGACTTCGTTGGCAGGGATCGTGAGAAGCAGAAGCTCAAAGGCACATACAAAGGCACATTAACTTGTTGGGCGCTCCTTCTGCAGGGGGCATGAGATACCCGTGCGGAACACCGATACCTTCTCCAGCTAGACTAGACTGCGGAGAGTGGCTGTTTATCTCTACACGTGCTTGTTGATTGACGGTTGAAGTCGTAGCCCAACCACCCGCCCGAACGGGGGGCAGGAATACTGCATAGATAAAGTTGACCCGGTTTAAATTTGCCTTGTCGCCGTCCGTCTGGGGCACGGATACGTAACCCTGTGAGGGTTCACGTTACGATACGCAACCGCCCCACGCGCCTTCGTCGCGCTTCCACTGTCATTGTCAAATCGTTGGGCTTTCTTTCTTCCCAAACATGGTACGTTTGTCTTCAAGAAACGTCGACCTCGTTGCAGTCACGATTCTTCCATCGCACAGCCGTATTTCGTCCCTTTGACCCCATTGACGTCGTCGCTTTCATCGCTCCATGCCTCTTCAATGAATCTCTGATACACCTCCGATGCGCCCATTCACGTTCGTATCGCTGAGTCGGGACGGAGTTTGAGTCGCTTTTATGTCGCCCTGAATCACTTTCCTCCAATTTTGTTCTTCTCTTGATGCCGTCGTGAGTGCTACCTGTACAGTCGGACATTTGTATGTCTTTTGCGTTCAAAGAAAAAAGGCTCACTGTTCATTACTAGTCACTATTCAACATGTTGCTTGCACCCAATTCCAGAAGCACTTCGTCCTCGTTGCATATATCGCTGTCACCCCCAAGATTCCCCCCTTCTCCCATACCTTTCTCCTTCTCCTAACATACACCATATCCACTTTCACATTCGCCCCTTACGCGTGTTGATTGGGCGGTGACACCTTTGCCTCAGGACCTGACTTCAACCTCTGACGATCCGTTTATCCACGTGTTAATAAGCTGGCGAGACGCATGCAAAACGAACAGACAGCAAGCGGTCGATCGCGACGCTTTTGTTATCGGTACGATTTATCCAATAAGGTTTAAGTAAGGGCGGTACCTGCCATGCACGTTGCACAACCTGACCCTTTTTTCTTACTCGAAAAATGTACCAAAACGTTCGAATAGTTGTCATATGTACGCTAATTTTCAAAAAATGGAAAGAAAAATCATGGGAATATGTCATGACGGGTAAAGATACATCGATGGCGCAAGTGAAGGATCAAAACAAAGATGAACCAATGAGAAGAGAATACATGCTTGCAAGAGATCATCACCATCCCCTTCCAAGAATAGGGAGGAAGAAAAGGAAAAATCAGGATGCAGAACAAAAGAGCAGAAAGAAACTACGATGCGTTGACTCGTATCTACAATCGGTGTACATCATTAGGTAGAAGTAATCAGGAGCTTTGTGTGCACATATGGCGTGATACAAGCAAAAAAACTGTCACATGTAGGGAATCATAGGTCGCAAAACCGGAAGACAAACAAAAAATCGACAAACGTCTCAGGGAAAAAACGGCTCAAGGTGTGATGATCACATGGGACATGGGACTTGAAAGAAAAATGCCCTTTTTAATGAGACTAGACACATTTCTCCCCCCTCTTTCACTCAGTGCTCTTCAAGGTGGCGACGCCCCGCTCGAGACCGAGTGCGAGGTCCGGATAAACGACTGTTGGGGGTGCTGCATTTCTGGCCCGTACGCCTTGCCCGCCCAGGGTGGCGGTGGCGGCCCAGGATGCGCACGCGCCTGACTCCCTTGCGAAAAGTGCGCGTTTCCCTGTGCCCCGACGCCATGCGGAGAGGGTAGCGGGTGTCCTTGCCCCGCGAGAACGTGAATATGCGGCGTCCCCGAAGTCGCAGGCAGCGGTGCGTTTTGCAGCGGCTGCGACGCTTGTCCCTGGGGTGGCTGGGACTGCGCCTGGCCTTGCGTTTGTTGCGTCTGCGTCTGCGATGGTCCTTGTCCTGACCCCGGCTCACTGTCCACATTCATACTCATTGCCACGATCTGGAATGAACTCGTATGGACACTCATTTTGTCCATATCTGCGTTCCCGTTTGAGCCAGTAGCAGTGCTTCCACCAGCGTGCGCCCCATTCGCAGCAGTGCGAGCAGCCTTTTCACTCTCTGCAGCACGAGCGGAGGCACGAAGCATATCCATATCTATGCGCATCGCCGCTGCGGATCCGCCTTCTGCTGCGAGTGCTTTATCGCGTTTACGCACGAGCTTGGCATAATCTAGAAAAGAAACACTAAGATGAACACAGGATGGTTGCATAACGAACAATACGCACGAAGACCACAAGCATTACACAACGTCCGGGCACCATCCGGACCCCGCCGCCACTCTGGCGTTTCTCTAATGTTACACGAATGACACTTGCCAGGCGGTGTTGCACGCTGTGGTACAGGTTCGTTGAATGACGCCCTGAAACACAAGAAGAAACGCTCTTACGCTTCTCTTTCGATACTTGCTCTTGCCTGCACCGACGGCACCCCCAATGGCACCCGCCACAGAGCCACTGCCTCCGGCCGCCGCAGCTGCCGCAGCCAAGCTTGTCGTGAGCGCGCGCTTTGTGCGAATGATATCCATGTCTTTCTCGGCAGCACTGCGTTCGGCCGCCGTCTGTCCACCCGCTTGACCTGCACCACCGGGCGAGTTGGAGAGCTGTAGCTGGGAAACATGTGGGAGGGTATTAGATATTTGTGTCTCTTCCCAGGGACGTTTCGGTGCACGCGTGTCGGGATCAATCGGTACTCCACCTGACGAACCACTAGCGTTTAGTGCGGAATGAGAATTTATTCGGTCACCAAATGTGGATGAAGTGACGGACGAATGGGATGCGGTCCCGGGAGCTAGAATGGATGACGACGACGATGCAGCAGATGCATTTGTCAATTTTCCTGAAGAGGGTAATCGCAGGGATTCCAGAAGACGAACAACTTCTTGAGCACGGTGAGTCATCTCCGCGAGCTCCTCCGCAGATGGCTGCACGAGAGGCGTTGATAACTGCAGTTGTGCTGTGCATACAAAGAAAGTCAGATACACGTGGTCGGGGAGAGCCAGGGAACCATGGCGAATGAAGCCCACTCACCATAGCGAGTTGCAAAATTGTACAACACTTTACAGTGCTTCAACACCTCGTGCATGACGCCCTCCCGCTCTCGCTCACGTTCTCTCTCCTTTTGCTCCTTCTCTCTTAGTTCTGCTTGTCGCTCACGTTCTTTCTCTCTCTGAATCTCTCGTTCGCATTCCCGCTGATTCTCCCGCTCCCGTTCCCTTTCTCGCTCTCGCTCCCTTTCATATTCACGTTCTCGCTCCCTTTCGCGTCCATGTTCACGTTGATCTTCAGATATGGTACTGAGAGGGAGTCTAGCCTCCCTAGCATGCATTGTCTCTGCTGGAGAAACATACGCGGGGCACGGCCCCTCGGGATGATGCATTTGTTGGTGTGGTTGCGAATGAGAAAGCGGATGCGAGGGCTGAGTCTGCGTTGGATGTGTGGAATGAATAGTTTGGACAGATGGATGCGGAGAAGGCTGAGGCTGAGGACCATGAGGAGGTTGAGATAAGTGGGACGAGTGCGATGGATGCGCGGTAGGTTGCAGCGGGATGTAGGATTGCGACTGTGAATGTGGATGTGATGCGACACTAGAAGCATGTTGCGAACTGGATGTCGGAGAACCGCTATAGCCCGGGGCTGGATGCTGCGGGTATGAGGACAAATTCGATGAAAAGTTATGTGGCTGCCCATTCTGTCGTGCGAGCTGGTGCTGCGACGGTAGCTGACGTGGTAGGGGCGGGCGGTGCGAGGGTACGATTGTTGGGACTGGCACAGAGTCAGGAGCAGTGTAACCATTTCTCGAAGCTCCATCGTTACAGACGGGATACACAGCAGCA